>OMNV01010923.1:48605-81402 GCA_900303265.1 Brotula barbata | reverse complement strand
TTTTTTTTTTTGTATGAAAAGCACTATATAAATCAAGTTATTATTATTAAGTTATTATGAAATAAGATCTAAACAGACAGAAGTACAAGGAATAACACGAGGTGCAAACATGTAACCAATAGAAACAATCGATTCGGTCTACACAGGATGTAAACGATAGAAAGCAATAAAAAAGTGTGTACGTATTTTCAGGAAATTGATAGTCTTATTTTCTTAAAGATGATTTTTTTGGCATTTCTGCTTTATTGTGATAGGTAGAGTAGAGAGATAGACAGGAAGGACGGGGTGGAGAGGGGTCATGACATGCAGCAAAGGGCACAGGCCGGAATCAAACTCACACCCCCTGCGTCATGTGGTATGAGCTCTTGACCGACGAGCCACTGGGACACTGAGTCTCAGTCTTATTTTTAGTAGGATTTCAAATGGATAGTTATGGATTTTATAAACTGAAAGGAATCTGGGAATGAAAAGTTTGGATTTAAAACTGTGGAAAATTTTTACATTACTTGGAATTTGTCCCTGTATGCATAAACATTTATAGAATAAAACACTTTTTATGACCATAAGCGGTAGTAAAGATAGTATTGGTGGACATAAAATCTCTAAAAGACTCCATGGTCCCACTTTGTTGTACCGCAAACCATCATCATATTTACTTCATTAAGAATAACGTTTAAAATTAAAATTTTGACCCTACATGTAAGAGTGATTTAGATTTTCTAACTTTTTTTCCAGACTCGACCTGTGTGAGTGACTGTCTGCCAGGCTCTTACAGCACAACGCAGGAAGCGGACGGAACGCAGCTGGGCTTCTGCTTGCCATGTGACCACGTCTGTTCCACCTGCACCGGGGCATCGCCCAAGGATTGCCTCACCTGTTCTCCAGGATATCTGCGTCTCCTCCACCTCTGTGTCACCCATTGTCCCACAGGGTAAAAAAAAAAAAGTTTTTGGGAAGTGTTTATCTTTGTGTTCGAACGCGCGGCCTTTCGTGTGTGACGTGTTGACTTTTCCCCACCTTATGTCCACTGATAGAAGACCTTTTATCAAAATGACACATGACAGATGTCATACAGATCCTGTATGTTCCTCCTGTAATGTATATGTTCAGGGAGCGTTCACAAACATGAACACTTTAAACACTGATGAATACATTAGTAAGATGTACCACAAAGGATAAGTTCCAGTGCCGGGCCGACCCTGGTCCTCTCTGTGTGGAGTTCCACCTCCCAAGATGTGCAGCTCAGGTGAATTGTAGTTGTCTAAGTTGCCCGTAGCTGTGAATGGGAGTATGATTGAGTTGTCCGTCTCCGTGTGTTGGCCCTGTGATGGACTGTGACCTGTGCTCCCTGTCTTAATGACTGCGATAGGCTCCAGCCCCATAGTGACCCCGATATAGATAAGTGCTACAGATAATGGGTGGATCAGTGTATCATTAATAATTAATATAATGTGTGGAAAATGCATTACAAACATCACAATTTCTTGTGATCATTTTTGGATAATATCCTAAAATCCGTCATGGTAACATCCACTTTTAAAATGTTCCAAAAACATGCATATTTTTCCCTGTTTTCTTTAGTCCTGTTTGATGTTTTATAACCTTTCTTTCTGGTTTAAGAGGTTAAGGACTCAAATATCTTAAACAATGATTAACTACATTAATACGGCATCATAAAAAGGAGAACATGGGCACAAATCATGAGTCATATTTCTTTCCATGTTGAAATAATATTGTTTTTTGTGTTTTAGCCTCAGCTTTGAATCGATGCGGATTAGACACTCATGTCTGAATGTGTGTGTGTGTGTGTGTTCAGGTATTACAGAGAGGGCTCCCGCTGTGAGAGATGCGACCCTTCCTGCGAGATGTGCACGGGACCAGGACCTGAATCCTGCCGGGCCTGCCCACCTCCTCTTCTGGAGCTGCAGGGCACCAAGCTGTGTGTTGAGCGTTGTCCGTACCGCTTTTATCGGCTCGGTCACGTGTGTAAACAGTGCCACATCAGCTGCCAGACCTGCACGGGTACAAAGCATCATTTTGAATCCTTTCCAAAGTCACGGCGGCCCTGATGAGCTGTAGTTGACGCTGATATCATTGTGTCGGTGGACGTCAGCCTTTTTTTCCAGCTGTCCCGCGTGTGCGTCACCGACTGCGGTTTCTTCTATCATTCTAAGGCATGTGTATGATGTTTGCGTGTTTGCAGATGCCTCGCCTCAAGGCTGCGTGACGTGCGACTGGGGAAGCACTCTGAAAGACAACGTGTGCTATCCACGCTGCGAGGAAGGGCGATACTTCTCGGAAGAGGTGAGCGAGGACTCATCACTGCGTCCTTAAAAGCACCTTTAACTCCTCTCAGTTTTCATCCGCTGCCGTTGTTCCTCGTTGTAAGCATCTTAATTACTTCTGCATAACACTGATATACAACCAATAAAGAGTTAATGATTGATTTAGCCACAGCACCGGGGCAATAAAGGACTGGGATAGGGTCATAAAAGACCCAGTCTGTTAGTAGCGTGGTGAGGATGGGTGAAGAGCGGACCTGTGAGCGAGGACTCGTCTCCCAGTTCTTCATTGATCGTGATAATAAAGAAATGAATAAAGTTCCCTTTGATGCTCTATGACAGCATCTCTGCCTGTGGTCAGCTTTCATTGACGCTCTCATTCTTCGTTTGAAATACTTCTGTATGGTACAAATATATATATTTAAGTTAATGATTAATGAAATAATGACATTTCACAAATATTGATTTCTGATAAATACGACAGCAGAATGTTTGCACAGCGTCCCAAAGGCTCGACTGCACCAACGGGTTTTCACATGTACTCAGACAGGATCCACGTTCCAGGGCCACGCCAAGTGTAAAAGTTATTCTTTAATTTGTTGAAACGCTGCAGGAACTCTGTGAGCCATGTGACCCCTCGTGCAGACACTGCACAGGCCCCAGACCTGATCAGTGCCTAACCTGTCCGCCCGGTTCTGGCCTACACGCCGTGGAGAACCGCTGCGCCCGCTGCTGTCAGACGGGAGGAAACGACACGGACTGCTGTGTTTGTGACGTTCGCTCAGGTGGGTGGAGTCCCTGTCCATCGTACGCTTACATCAACACATGGATGGACCCCGACCCAACCGCTAACGGACCCTTTTTGTCTTCCAGCTCTGTGCGTGGAGGCCCCCCAACTCAAATCAGGAGGCAACCAGATGGCAGACTTGAGCACGTCCACCGGAGCTCCCTCGGACACCTCGGCCGCCTTGCCCGTGGCTCTGCTCCTGGCGTTGGTTTTGGCTTTGGCCGTGTTCGCCCTGGTCAAGGCTCACGCCAGGAAGAGGCTCTGCTGGAGTCGGAGCTACGAGCGGCTGAGCGGCAGCGCGAGCGGCAGCATGCCCCACGGCGTGCCCGAGCCGGACAGCGGGGACGAGGTGGACGTGGTGTACACCAGCAGAGGAGGATCGGTGTATCGACGCTACGGCTTCATCCACGAGCAGAACGTTGACGCGGACCAGGACGTGGATGAGAGCACCCGTCTGAGCCAGTCCTAAACACGGTCCGTCTGTTAGGGTTCACGCGGGCTGACGCTGAGAGAATCCAGATTAGTTCGATCCTAGAGTTTAGTGTCAAGGTATCTATCCTGTTGTGTTCTTTAGAGTCCCGGTGAGATCTGTCGCATTTGACGAAGTGCCTTTTCCTGTACGCTGCGCACGAGACGAGGCATTTAAGTAAAACTGTCAAATTAAGTAATCTTATGGAACCACTTTTTTCTGTGTACTGCACATTATAAAGACGGCATTTGTAAAATGACATGGTATAACTTAAGTTCATACTATTTATGTAAATACAAATATACATGAAATAAAAGCTTTTCTACTTGATGACTTCAGTCTGCCCTCTTTATTGTGACGTAGTTGCTCCAAAATCAAGTTTTCAGAGCGTAAGACAATTAAACGGTTGTTGGGTGAACAGTTTGCTTCACGATAAGGTAATCTTGACAAAATAGTTTCAACAATAGTTTCCTATGTCATGCTGTCTGAAGGTTTGTTTGCGTTCTGGTGAAATTTAAGTCGTTTATTGAGAGAAAAAAGTGCCGTGAATGTTTGGCCTTTAGTCGTATTATGAGTAGTGTGGGTGGAAGCGTTTTTGTTGGATTATACGAAATACAAACAGAACCAAAGCGAGATGTCAAAGTTGACTTACAGCTTTCCAAACCCAGGTGAAAAGTCCACGAGTCTGTGACGTCCAACCGCTTTGGAAAAGAGTTTTAATGACTGAACACCTCGGAACGACCCGCCTACTCAGGGGGCTGATTCCGTTTGCCGTGGCCTTTAAAATGAGGCAACCCCGCCTCTCCCATTTGAAGGTTACCTGCGTTGTAGATAAGGTCACCTGTGTTACAGGCTGAAGTCGATTTCTAATGTGAAGAATAGAAACAGAAGAAATGGCTCGCATTAAGTTGTTTTCCCTGCGGAGTTTATTCAAGCGTTTCTCTCTCTTCATGCTCGTGTGTATGTTGTTTTCCTTGGTCCTTTGGAAAAACGGCTCCAATAGGCAGTCTCTGTCTGAGCTGAGAACACCGCAGCAGTACTCCAGAGACCTGCCAGGCTGCTTGGGGATCATCGCAGGAGAACTACAGGACAAGAAACGTGACATAGACATCCTCCTGTCCTCTAAGAGGAGGAACGTTTTATCAGAGGACTTCTACCTTAATGCAACCAAGGACTGCCAGGCCTATGTGAGGAATCAAGGTTTCATAACGGTTCCCCTCAGTGCAGAGGAGCGGGACTTTCCCATTGCCTACTCCATGGTGATCCACGAGAAGACCAACATGTTTGAGCGACTCCTGCGTGCCATTTATGCTCCTCAGAACATCTACTGTGTGCACGTGGACCAGAAATCCTCCGATGACTTTAAGAAAGCAGTGCAGGCCATCGTTTCCTGTTTCCCTAATGTGTTTGTAGCCAGTAAATTAGAAAGAGTGATCTACGCCTCGTGGTCTCGAGTTCAGGCTGATCTGAACTGCATGAGCGATCTGGTGAAGTCGCCCGTCCGGTGGAGGTACCTGCTGAACACCTGTGGGACAGACTTCCCCCTCAAAACCAACGCAGAGATGGTCCGGGCGCTGAAGGGCCTCAACGGGAGGAACAGTATGGAATCTGAGATCACCAACGATTACAAGAAAGCACGGTGGCAGTATCATCACAACGTCACCGATACCGTCACCAGGACGGAGATCCAGAAAAGTCCCCCTCCCATCAGCAGTCCCATGTTCTCAGGTAACGCCTACTTTGTTGTCACGAGAGACTTTGTGAGGCACATAATGGAGGACAGAGAGGTTCAGAATTTTATGGAGTGGGAGAAAGACACATACAGCCCCGACGAGCACATGTGGGCAACGCTCCAGAGGATGCCCTCCGTGCCCGGATCCAAGCCCTCCAACATCAAGTACGACGAGTCAGACATTCATGCCATTGCTCGTCTGGTGAAGTGGAGTTATCTTGCTGGTAACATGGCGAAGGGAGCGCCGTATTCTGAGTGCACCGGGGTTTACAGAAGAGCAGTGTGTGTGTATGGAGCCGGTGACCTCCCCTGGATCACAAGACAGCACCACCTGTTTGCAAATAAGTTTGACCCTGATGTTGACGATCTTGCCATTCGATGTCTGGAGTCATTTCTGCATTACAAGGCAACAAGCCATCATCACTGACAGCACTTTAAGATTTTTAGATAGTTTTAAAAATGCGACTGACTGTGATGTCATCACTTCAGCTTCCTGATAATGCTGCTCTGCATTCTTTGACGTTGTATGATTTCAGTGAAATCTATATAGTGCCATCTTGTGGGTTAAAAATGTATTGCTTGTAAAGATTTATATACTTTAAATACAGTATATTTTATTATCGTGCTATCTTATGATCTCTTCTTTTCTATTTCAAAAAAAGGAACTATGGAATAAAGACAACAGAAAACAATGTGATTCTATGGTTTTACTTATAGGAAACAATGTTAACACTTACATATTTGCGTCAGATTGTACGTAGTTCTCACCAAGGTTCTCCATACAAAAGTCAAGAGGGCACATTTGAGTGCAGGGCCCAAAAAAAAAAAATTACATTTTTTTATTTTACCACAGAAAGGTAGTAAGTGAATTTCAGCCGTGAAAAATGTGCTGTCATACCTGCTCTAAAAATGCCACTCAAAAGGGTCAGAGATCTAAAAATGCACTCTAAAATCAGAGCAACCATAAAAATATATTAATTTCTCTCCTTTGTCATCTTGCGAATATAAATATATATTTAAATGAAATAAAGCAAAACATCAGCCAGTTGTAACAGAGTGCTTTTAAACAGACAGTAGATAACAGTAACTAGAAAAAAAATTGAAAGCCAAATTTGGTAAGGATATACCGGCAGTACATAAAAAGGATAAAAACGCTTCAGTCAGCATAAGGAAAGAAGGTGAAGATTGAGCTGTTTGACACGAAGACACAGCAAAGTGTCTACAATGTAACAGGCAGCATGATTTCAAAAAGGCGCTTTCCTGATGCAAGAAAGTATCTCCAGTCACGTCACACAGAACAAAAACACCGGTAGCTGTTGTTCTGAGCATTCATCTTTCTCCTCTTCCGTCTTTTTCTTCTTCCACATCTCCATCTGCAGTCTACGGTGCCAGCAGGCTCACTCTGGAGGGGCAGAGGCTGCTACCTCCCCTTTGTTGTGCATGTCCCCGTCGATTCTGCACGAGGAAAAGTCAACATTCGTCAGAAATCAGACAGAACTCGACCAAATCTGTTTTCTTGTGAAATGTGATAGCTTCAGCTTTTCTAAAGGATCTAAAAAAATATCAATGTAACAATCTAGGAAGGAAATTACTTCTACAATCCATACACATAAAAAAAGTAAAATCAATTTGCTTAATTTTAAGGGGTCATAATCACATAATCAAAATTAAGCACAGCGGAAACTTCACTTAAACTTTAATCTGGTCTCTTATCTGAGGTGTGCAATGTTTCTGTTGACACTGTGTCAGAGTTCATGTGATCACTTTTGAAGACAGAGGTCACACCATTCAATATAATGCAACATCTCTTCAAATTATTGCCTTAAAACTTCCCATAGAGATGAATAAATGTGTCTGACACATAAGAAACACATGTACCATATGTCACATAAGTAACATAACATAAAGTAAACATTATAAGCATCACAAATATAGGACTTATTGCAGGCTTAGCGTACTGTTTGCATTGGATTATATTGATTGGTTGGCTATAAAATGGTTGTTGAGTATATATGGAAAACAAACACCACTGACAGCAATTGTGTTACGGAGGCGTTCAAACATCAACTGCACAGATGCGGACATCAATTTGTAAAATGAAAAAAGGCTGAAATTCATGTCTGTTTACATTAGCAGCAGTTCATTAGCAGCAACAAGCTGTTAATGTGTGCTAGTCTGTAAATCAGTGAACAATCCAATACAAATGCCGTGCAATAAATACAACAAACGTGAAACTTTTTTAATTTTGTTGAGACTACTTGGAGGCACTCATTTGTCTCATTTTGAAGGCTTATTTAGTATCTTTGTGATGTACTGCATTATACTCTTCTTGTATCTTAACCACAAACACAGATTGCAAATAATTTGCACTTCAGCATTAGCAAATTAAATAGACAATTGTAATTATCTTGCAAATCTGTATATCTAATTACAAACACATGCGCCTACTAGGTAAACATGCATGCAACAAATCTGGGTGGTGTACATATTACACAAGAAGCCTCTTTTACACCACCGCAGGGACGTGCCCCTTTATTTCACAATATACCTGTCCATTATTTGGGTATTCCGTGACATAGCTGGACAGTGTATACTATCAGCACCAAACACTGACAGCTTATCGGTGAGCATAACATTGTTGTTTTATCAGCAAGTTAACATGTTTGTGGTCATTACCCGACACGAGCAAGGGAGCAGTTGAGCAGTGAGTCATGCAAAGAGCTGTGAGCACGGACAAGCCAAGTGATCAGTGAAGGCGTGTTACGGAGGGACCATGTGACCACATCAACATTGTACAACCACGCACCGCAGTGACTGAGTCTGGTCCATCACAATCACTTATACCGATGTCAAAATAAAACAGGAACAGTGAAGATTCTTGTCACAACACAAAACTGAAGTTTAGAAATATAGGTTCTGTTTCAAAACCAAATTAAATTAACAATTTACGCGTAAAAGAACACATTTGGCACAAACTAGCCCGATATAAAAAGTATGAGATTGGATCAGGGATGGGATTTTGTTGGTCTATCTCTTTTTGAACATTCTTAATCAAATGGGACAAAGTGGAATAATGGACAAGATAGTTATTGATTTTGGCCAGAGAGAAAATTAAAATCTTCCAGTCACAAACCTTGACAGAATAGTAACACAAGTAAATAACTGTTAGTTGTGAGAGATGCAAAAAAAAAAAATGCTGAAACTGAAACCCTGAATAAAAGTGCATATACCTTTTACGGCTTTTCCTATTTTTTTCGTCGTCAAACCTTAAGGGGGCAGGAAATTGTGGTAAGCAAAAGGGAAATACACAGCCAACAGAATTCAAACATCAAAAAGAGCTGCTTGAACTAAGGACTACTTATGTCAGATAGTAAGATTTCAACCACATCGCGTGTAAAAGGCGGAGATCTTACACTCAGTTCAGTTATGGTAGTGCTTCTCCATTTGCTAAATGTTTCAAATTTGAACTTTATGAGGATATTTTTATTCATACAAGCCAAGATACAATTAAGGATCCATTTCCCATGATGAATTAGACGATGCAATAAGGCATTAACAGAAAATACAGTACTTAAGAACGATAGAGAAATCAAAATCATTGTGATTTTCTCTGAATAGAGAATCTGATTATTCTAAAACAAAATTCTGCTTTAATATCATTTTCTTCCTACATTTAAATTTCCACGCACATAATAAAAATTGGCACCAAAACACCTTTATTCACAAATTTTAGATTCCACCGCTGACCAACTGACAAACGAGCACGTTTTCACTGTAAATACAGACCAGTCGCCCAGCCTCCATGAGTTTTAGATGAACCCGTTTAAACATTCATAAACATCCGTCCACTCTACTCTTTTTACAAACGTGTCTAAACTGCAGATGTGTTTGAGTGAAGCACACTTACTGTTTGATACAATCCGGTACAGAGACGTACTCCATTGGAATCAGTTCGACCAGATCTTTCAAACTGTACACGAATTTGATTTTCTGGCTAAATTTGGAGCTGAGAAAAGAAGCAGAAAATGTTATATTGTAAGTGTCACATTCAAAAATATCACCCGAGAACAACTGAGGCCTTGAACGTTAAAGTTACCTTATGAAAGGTTTTGTGAGTGCTAACAGCGTGCGAATAAACCACGAGGGGTGGACGATTATCAAAGACTTCAAATTCTTCCTTAACCTGTAAAAACAGAGACACCGCAGCTGGAATCACTTGAATGAAGCAAACAAAAGGAGTGAAGCATCTGCACGGTTAGTTTTAAATGTCTTGTCATGGGGACTGTCCGCACTCACCTCCTGTCAATCTGCTGGTAACACTTTCTAAGCCAGCCGACTGTTGGCATCTTTTTCCGAGATGTGGCCCCATTCAGATACACAATCATATAATTCTCAGCCACCAAAAGCTCCAGTGTGCCAATGACGTACCTGTGACACAATAATAGCATTCACGTTTGTTTTAAACGTGCACTGTCGCGAGGGAGAGAAAGGAAAGAGTTAAACTAAACACTCACTTGAATAAATTGTCCATGATGTATCTGTAATTTGGTTGATTGCTCTCCGGCATAAAGCACACGGCAAAGACAATTATGGCATTTAACCCATCTCCATAGTAACCTACAGAGGGAAAAACAAACGAGAGTCCATAATCTACTGTATGTCCTCATCATAATAATTGGTATTTATGATAGGGGTGATAATGAATGATTATGTTCAAATGCAATAGAGTACACAAGCTGCTAACTCTATAAATGAAAAGGACAAAGACCAACAATGGCGTACTGTCACTGACCTCCATGGCTTATGACTTTCTTATAAGGCTCAATGGCCTTCATGTCCACTCTGTGCTCCTGGTCTCCAATTCGGAACACCCTCCAGCGGCGGCCCTCCTCTCTCTCCTCTAGAGCGGAGTACTCCTGAACTGATTCCACTCCCTTCTCCAGGAGTTCTGTGTTTTTTGGCTTGGGCAGATCATCTGAAGGAGAGGAGGAGCTTTAAACCACAGCTCGACAACATCACCCTCTGGATGTGAGGGGTCAAATCATTTTTGAACCCCCAAATTAGCAATGCATGATTTAATCCAGCCTATAATCAGGTGCATTTTGAACACGCTCTGTCATATCTTATGGGAGGAAGTATCTCTGAATCAACAGCATAAAATGCATTTCTTTTCTTTATCTCCAGCCACTGGTGCACACGTGAACCTGGAAGTAGGACATTTGTGATCTAACTTATTTGTTATAGAATTATTTGTTATGGTGTCAAGTAAATTGGGATCTCCCCAGTCAACCTAATGCATTCATATCTTATAAACGTTCTGAAAATGTTTTATGTGATATTAAGGTATAGCGTAGTTTGTCCATTTCAACTGCTTTTAGACTGTATAGGACAAACCAAAGAACAAAATAAAGTGGGGGAGAGGCGCCAGGTTTAGGACTAGCAATTAGAACTCTTAGGTGATGATGTCACCAATGCATTACATTCAACGCTGAACTACTATTGTAAGGGAAAACATGCTCAAATGTTTATGAAAAAAGCAAACCATTGACAACAATGCAAAAATCAATGAATGGCTGAAATTATTGTCCATTTGTGGTAAAATGTGAAGCATGCAACAAGGATTTTTTGGGGGGTGTGAGAACCAAACATATAGTTTTAAATATATGAAGAACCAGGAGGATGTTTATCATCGATCACTGGAATGATCTGAAATCAAGCAATTGCTGTCATACGTAACGTGCTTTCAACTCATGGCTAAATTCATTAAGCATTTAATTTTTATGGTACAATATGCTTGATTACCACATATTCTATTTAATGATATACAACATGTTGTGAAATATAATAAGATTTAGATCAAATGGGGATCAATAAGGTATTTCTGATTGCTGCTGATTGTTTCTGGTGGTTCAATTCTTTCTTCAAACAAGAGAATCATTTCACGAAGTGAATAATGACATGCAAAAAAAACATGAACTGCAATAGGGCAACTTAAGACAGAAAGTAATCTGGACAATATAGGTGTTGATTGACTTGTGGTTGGCGGGGGGAAAAAAAACAGGCTGTCCAAAACACCTTACCACGCGGCAGAGAGAAACCTGTTGTTGGCCTGTTTCCAGGCATAGAGTCGAAACAATTCTTCCAAGTCACAAAGAAGAGGCAGTGTGAAAAAAACAAAACAAAACAACACATGATATTTTAACTACACTTCAGACAGTCAAGGGCCTCACCAAAACCTTGGGGCGATGACACACCAAACGAACTCTGCGTGCTCTGGGTTTCTGCTATGTATACGACAGTATTTTGGCACGAGCTCGTCCTCAACAGGAGCTTCCCAGCCAACTGACCTTGTTCAATCAGCGGTTGATGCTTTCATTGTCCCATAGGGCGTCAATATGGTTCCAACAAAGTGCTTGTTGGCTGCCAATTTAGGGGCGAGTGGCACCCAACAATATTTGTACCTTTTCAAAATTGACAAGCAGTAACTTGCCAGTTGGTGTTATGAAAGTAGGCTGGGTTTAAGCTTCTCTCTTGAGCTATCTTATTATTTCTTTACGAAACTACTTCCTTCCCTGTTCATGGTTACAACACAGGTAGCTTCAAAGAGAGTCAGTCTGAAAGGTTGCAGCACTATCCCCATTTAGATCATCAGTTGCATAGAGGTTACTGTCACCTCCTCCCACATTTACTTTTGAAAAATGCCATCAAGAATGTGATAAATTTGCTCATCTCGCTTTGCTTTGCCATTAGTTCTTCGAGATTGGCTTGGTGTGTCAGAGCCATTAAAATCATCACGGAGGAAAAAGGTTAATGGAACAAAGGTTGCTCTGACTTTTGAGTAAAATCAGATAATAAAATGGGACTTTTCACAAAAGAAATCATACCAGACTTCATTCTTTTACTTCTTCTTCTTTCCCACTACATGCAATATGTGTCAGGTTAATCTTTACTGTTTGAGCCTTTTTGTATTAATACTTGCCAAACTGGAACAAAGCTCAGGAATAAAGGAGGCTTAAGCCACTAGGGTTGTCATTACATAATGTGCAGCTCTTACCTTCCCATTCAAACTCATTACTGTTTTCTGAGGGTGTGTCTATGTCATCTAGGTCCAGCTCTGTGCTTTCATCCAGCTCATCAGAGAGAAGGGAACCTTCACTGCGATCAAGAGTAAGACTGATGTTTGGAGCAGCGAGTTTCTTCTTTGTCTTCTTGCCGTGGCTCACAGCGTAGCCTAGAGTGCATGCAGTGAGACGGGTTACAAATTAATGTTTTATGAACAATTGCTACATTTGTGGGAGAGTGCAGCAGCAGAATGTTTGAGGAATCAGTTTCCATTACCAGTGTCTTCCTCTCCAGAAGTTCCGGCAAAAAGCTCATCCTCAAGCTCCTCTTCCTCTGGTAGAGGCCTAACAATCAAAAAGCAGAGTGTGATCAAACATCAATACATCTATAGCCTTGATGCAGAACCAATAGGTCCTTCAGAGCTACTCGGGTGAAGTACCAACGGTATTTCTATCGCCCAGTGTTCTGTATTAAGGTAATATTTAACAAACAATCCTGCAGGTATGTGTTTATGTTATAATGACAGTGTGTATAAAGATTAGTGTCTTACAAGACACAAAAACACATGCAAACTTTAAACCAATACCCACGTACTCAAATAGTATAAATGACCAATACAATACCTTGGAAAATCTTCATCCTGCCACTCTTCCTTCAGCTCAACCCCTTCCATCCTTAAGCGGGCCTCTGTTGTGGCGACGGATTCTTGGCGCTCCAGACTGTGGGGCAAAAAAAGAGCCTTTTGGTTAAATCGCTAAAAATGCCTCTTGTGCTTTAAACTTCTAAGTTCAGGAGAAGGGGTGAGACAGATTATCCAGAACAAACACAAGTGAGTGTGCCCTCAACTGATTATCTGTAAACTGTAACTGGTGACTTGTACAATCCTGAAAGGCTAGAGGGGTGGTGGACATTGTAGGGATCTATTAAAAGTACAAAGAGAGTCTGTGGAAGTGAATGAAAATATGAGAAGCACATATAAGGTACATACTCTACACATTGTAGATGAATAAGTAGAGGAAAGGCAAGACACACCTTTGGAGCACTGAGTGCAAAACAAACGTGTGTTGCAGAGCTCATCAATACTCAAAGTTCCCCAAGTTCATTAAAAGATTTCAGCTTATAAGTGGCCACATAATCAGATCAATGGCTTCTTACACGCTAATACAGCGTGTTATGGGATTAGCTTGTAAACCACAAGACTACAAACTAAGCTGATCATTGCACCTGTATCTTTGTTGTACAGAGCTCATTTTTATACATAATCATGAAAACAACGGCACTTGCAGTCCCAGACACAAAAACATTCTGGACATTTCGCTCTGTAATATTCATAACATGTCACTTTAGCCGTTTGGTTATATATAATGTAATCCTTGTGTTACTTTGGAAAAGCCAACAGAGAAAGGGAGAAATGCCAATGGAATGCGGTTTCTTGAGAAGGATCCCTTTCAACCAATGTGTGTTGGAGCCATGATTATGTGTTGCTGAAAGAGGCAACATTAGGGAGTCAAAAGGAAGCACAAGAAGGTTACAGCAACAATAATGTACTTACACAGCGTTGAACTTAAGTCAAAATTAATGGTGAACATGCCTTTACTTCAGTTCTCCTTCAACGCATTCACACAACAATTGAATTTTTTTTCCAGTCAAAGAAAGCTTTGATTCTCAACATGACAATGGAGAAATAAGCTGTCTAATCGATGAAGTGCAACATTATGTTCATCAATAATATCTTTTGCTATCTTGTGCCAGACTTCAGTTGATTTATAGTAATATATTGTATGCTGGTGAGCTCTGCCGTTATTGGTTTCTAGTTTTCCTGGTGCATGTCAAACTATGGTATCATGTGTATCATATTCATGATAAATAATGTCATAGACATCATTCTCTACCTCTGAGAGAGACCCACATATTTTGATATTAGTCAAGCGTTCTCTAAGCTTAAATGCATGACTGCTTTGACAATAGACCAATTGATGAGTCTACATGAGGATCAATACATATAATGTGATGATTTTGTCGTTTAAAATACATAATCTCACACACTGAGGGAATTTTAACATCACATCGTTGGTTGGACACAACCAGGAGCAAAGGGGTAAATTGACCTCACACACACCGACTTTGATGAAATAAATGGTTATAAATGAACTTATAATTCTGTGATAATGATATAGCACAGCAAATTATAACTTTTTGGAATGGATTACAGCACTGTGGTCATGGCCAGAGAACATAAAATTAATTCATTCAAGTAAGTGCTTCACAATCAACAATGGCAGCAATAATGGTAAATCGTGTTATGATACAAGTATACAGCCAAACACATGTCAAACATACTCATTGAAGTGTTATGTTTTTTTTATGGATGATATCATTATTGGTGTAATTATCCATCTTAAGCCTCGAACCAAGCACTGATTGCATTTCTCTTCTTTTATCATGTGGCAGATGGTCAGAGTGGACCTTAATATCCTTCTTTGTTTGATCAGTAAATAGAGTGCATCACTTTGAGTACTGACACCTGTGACTGTAAGATATAATTATTCTATTTATAGCATTATTATATTCCATCAAGTTCTCCAATTATGACAATTTTCAAAAAGCCAGCAAATAAATGGGTAATTGTTGTAGTTAGGTACAAAATATATGAAGGGTATATACTTGTAATACCTGAAACCACAAACTACTAAATTTAGCTCGTAGTTAGTTCATAGTTGCACTGATCTATCAACTAAATCTGACTCTCCAAACATACAAACCTTCCAGTGCGTCCTGAGGATGAGGATGGCTGAGGAACACTCTGGGGCATGGAGCTTCTTGCCAACGACTGTGTTTGCTCATTGTCTGGAGCTGTCCTTTCCTGTGGCGTCTCTCCTGTTTTGGTTGGACTTTCCTCAACGGCCTCTTCGGCACGATCAGTTGGGGAAACTCTGCTGAGTTGCAATTCGTCTAATTCCTCTTCATCTGCTTCCCCAGATACACCAGAAGATGAAGGACTGGAAGTCTGTCTGTTTCCCAGATCCTGAAGAGTCCTCCTGGGTGTGCCAAGATCTGGGCTACTTTTGTTCAAGCTCAGATCATTTACACCCTTCAACACGGCTTCACTCTCAATCACATCCGATGCCATGAGTCCCTCCAGTTGTCGTTGCTATTCGGATCGGTGTAAAAAGTCTGGCAGTAAAACTGGGTACGTCGGCTGACTATTACCAGTTGGACAACTTCTTTACTGAGTGCTGGCTATCGCGCTAGCTAACGGCTAGCCAAGAGGACTTTTGACAGTTAGCTCTGTCAACTACCTACATATCTTGTTAAACGATCGCCGTACAATTTCTCACAGATTAGTCTCCTTTTCCAAATGCGTCACAGCATGAAGTCAAAGGTGCGAGGAGTTTGCTAGCTTTACATAAGCAACGGTGCGCAGGGATCTTACCCTTTACTTCCTTCCTTCCTTCCTTTCCTCAGAATGTACTCGCTGACTAACTGCCGTCACACCAGCTAACATAACTTAGCCGCGGCAGCTGAAAAGCTACTTTGTTTGTAAAAACAACACTTATTTTGTCAACTTAAACAGAACGTAGACGCTACCGTTGGCAGATCCGCCTACGGTACACGTTTAGTAGCTGTTGAGTTTAGTATTGCCGTCTTCCATGTTTAGTCGCAGCACGGTAGAAGCCGTACTTTATTGTTTGCTGACAATGTTAGCAGCTAACTGTGAAAAGCGCTCTGTTGATACTTCTGTAGCTAGCGGTAGCGGCACTCAGCGCTCTGACGCCGAGTTGCCAGTCGTGTCAGTTAGTTTCCAGCGTGTGTCATTATTCTGTACTTACACTCTAGACCGCTAGACAAAAATACAACGTACGACGTAATTTTGGTAATTTGGTAATTTTCAACATACGGATAATAATGTTTTCCATCCATCTAAACATTCATCTGCGCATTTTCCAAACTGTCTCATCCGGGAAAGGCTTTATTTTACCGTAGTAAAGTTGTAAAACGTCAGTGAAAAATATTAACCATCCCATCGCTTTAAAGCGTATGTCATTTTAAATTTGAATTTAAAAAATCTGCTATATGACCACATTTACAGAGTTTTATATAAGCGTTTGACAGATAAATGTGCCTGTCGAAAGTACTTTATTAAATATAGAAATTATCAAACCTGGCGCCCCCTCCCGTCATGATTTACACTGTGGAAAAAAAAATGAAGGTTCCACTGTCCTCTGCTGGCCATTAAATTGATATTCGCTCATCTCGCATTTTTTTTTATTATAGTCCCATCTACAGCTAAGTACAGCTATGTTTATCAGCTGCTCTGTGGTATTAACCTCTTACAACTACCCATCTTCATAAATATAGCAATCTTAATACAGGAGAAATTCCCAAAGATACCTAACTATAACAAGTATCAGAAGATGCTTATTGTTATCCATCATATTTCTCACCAAGTCAACAAAAAAGATTTGATTCCCAACACAAAACTCACATGTTAATCAACTGAATGCAGTAATAAAGTCAAGCAGCAACGAAACAAAAAATTAGTCTGACCTCACTGATGACTTTCAATAGTACTGTTTCTGTCCTATGGAGTACTCTGAGACCAGAGTGAGACATTTTAAGTTAGCAATTTCACTTTAACATGAATTAAATTGTATAAAACACACTTTTTATGTGTTAAGAGTTTTTATTGTCAGATGAACCCTGATCATTATTACCTTCATTCTGCTTGGAAAATCACCTAATGAATAGTCAATAGATCAATAGATAAAACTTCAAATATGTTGTTATAAATCTTGCCTGGCATATCAGATCAATATGTTGGCTATCTGTTCGGTGCACTGGAACTAATCAGGGTAAAACATTGTAATGTAGTCTTACACGGTGCAGTGGGAATGTCAAATAGTCCACAATGTTCTAGTATTGTCAGCAAATACCAGAGCAAACCTATTATTAATAGACCTAGGCTCAGTTTACACCGCCTGGTTCATGCAGCTCATTTCTGATGTATTGGTCACAGGTGGCAGAGATCAGGATAATAAACATGCAGAATGTAATAGTTCAGTTCTTATTTAGACCACATTGTTATCTGAAATATGATCTAATATCTCTCAGTGGGGACTCTCCTTAGACTAGCCGACTGGATATTTCAGCTCATTCTGATTAAACATACACCAGTGGTCAAATTCTTGTGTATTCCAATGATGTTGGTAGATGTGGCCAGCTGCTTTGCTCAGGTCGGGGGAACAATGCAGGAATCCATCATAACCTCAAAACCTGTTGAGATTAAGAAACGTTTCAGGCCAACATCAAAGCTATGGACTGCAACAGAGCCTCGTGGTCTGCATCCATTGTGATTGTTTGCTTCCTCTTTGGCCTTGGAAGTTTCACATAAGCTTGTGCATTATTTCAAGAGTCTTGGTGTCAGCACACAAATCAAATATGGTCCATTTTTAACTCCTTTGATAACAATACATAGATTTGTATTTGAGTACTGTTCAAGTCAAAAAGTTTACGGTTAGTTAAAGGATTTAAGTAACCCAGTAATAATTGAGTAGGCTTACACGAAAAAAAAATCATAAAAATCTCATAGTGCCTTGTTGTAAAGTCTTTGGAAATTTTGGCCATTTCTCTAGCATTTAAGATAAAAACCTATAGTTTATGAAAATGGGCCCGTGAAGGTTATCTGGGAGATAAATATGTTAAATAATGTGTAAAAATGAGGTCAAAGTTGAACAGCTTGTAGGCAGAAAAAGGAAACCAGACATCAAGACCTGCAGAATAAATGTTAATATAAGTTTTAAGTCCCCTGCTCTCATAAACCTATCTTTGTGCATTATACAAGGATAGAAGTATCGGAAATAAACCATTTTGAAGTAAAGCAACTGAGTGACACATAGATGTGTGGACACAAATGAATAAAAACTAAGTAAAATACACGTTTAAAGTCAGGACAATTATGATATCTGGTTATTTTTGTAGTTTACAATTGTGCTGAAACGCACAACAAAATCTATAATGGTCTTTTTCTATTGGTCACTTTACCTGTCAGTCAGGGATGTGTTTGTTCTGATTGGTGCAGGTGAGAACCACTAATGAGGGGGCAGAGAAACGAGTCACGACGCAGCGTCGACAGACGGCAGGTGAATGAGATACTGCTTTAATTAGCATCTTCACAAATATTTGTAAAGTAGTTGTTTGCCGCTAAGCTAGCCGGCTTCAAGCAGCTAAATGAAACTTTGTGGTGTTTGTATCTGGAATATGAAGAGTGTGTTTTTGACCGAACGTCCCCAGCTGTGTGGGACCCCTGATGAAATTTGGTGTTTGGACTTCGGAGACTATGTGGTTTTGACTTCTTGTGACCGGAAATGCCAAACTTGTTAGCCGCGACCTCCTGTACCTGTCCACTCCAAAGAACTGTAAGTTGAACATTCCATTACTTCTTTTGGCCTTTTTGTGTGGTAGCAAATCTAAATGCACCAAATGCAAACCCTTAATGTCCAGTTTACAGTTGTGTTTTTGACCAAACGCCCCAAGCTGTGTGGGACCCCTGATGAAGTTTGGTGTTTGGACTTCAGAGGCTCTGTGGATCTGACTGGTTGTGACCGGATATGGCAAGCTTGTGAGCCGCGACCTCCTGCACCTGTGCACTCCAAAGAACTGTAAGTTGAACATTCCATTACATCTTGTGGTCTTTTTGTGTGGTAGCAAATCGAAATGCACCAAATCCAAACCCCAAATGTCCAGTTTCCGTTAATTCATCACATCCTTCAAAATGACGTGTTTATGCTTTGGCTTGTTTTTGTGGTTTGTTTGTGCTTTAGGATAACATAAGATGTTATTGTCAGATTGTTATGAATTTTTGTGAAGATGTGGCTCTTAAGGAGAGTTGATGGCAGGGCATAGTACTCGTTTACAGTACTGTGACAGTGAAAGTAAAAATATCTGCTGTAAAGAAGAAGACTTTATTTTAACCAAGCAAGCCAGTGGAGACTATAGGTCCTCTGGAAGTTTGTTCCATAGGTATGGAGCTAAGAAACTAAAAGCTGCTTCATCGTACATCTTTCTGACCCTTGGACCAGTGTAAACCTGTCAAAGTTGACCCTAGGGATCTTGAGTGGTTTTTAGATGGTACTTTTCCCACTGTAGTATTGTGATCTGCTCTGTTGGTGTTAATGAGGGCTAATACTTCAAAAAATCATGTGTATGTTTGTTTGTCTCTTGATAGACTATCAGTAGATGACATTTTTGGATCTGGATAATGATCTGGATCTGGTGCCAGAAATGCTTTTTCAGATTGGAGCAGTATTTATCGGGCCAAGCCTTGTTCTTAGTAGGGCTGCAAATATGCAACCTTCCTAACTATAACCTCTGCAGTGCAGTTTTAATGTATATTTAATTGCTACAGAGTTTGATTCAGAAAAGGTTTATCGTCATCAATTTATAGGTTCATATTAGTATCTCCTAAAGTAATACAGGTAGGATTTCAAGGCGAAGGAATAAGATGGTAATTGTTTTTTATTTTTGGTGTCTATACCTCAACATTATTTGTACTTGTGCTTTAAAGTTGATACATAGGAATCAAGATGGTTGTCGTTAAGGTCTGTCAGACAGTCATTTGCTGCCGTAAATACAAATTAGATTTATTCTCACTTTGATGATTGGCTCATAAGCATACACATTTAAATCTTTTTATATGGAACTTTGCATTTTACCAACATAACTACCAAGTAACTTCGAAGCTTGCATGCAGTAGTTGTGACTCTCAGTGGCTGCCACTAGGTGGAGCCAGATGCTCACTGTTTCGCAACCAGCGCTCACTGCTTTTACTGCTCTAGATAAAGGAGGAATTTGTACATTGGTAATTAATTTACACCACCTTGGCTTTAACTGAGAATTCTACAAGTTACATTTAACAGTTACATTTGTGTTTGTCTGCCTTGGGATACAGAATTAATTATTCTGTTTTTATTGTTACACCCACATTATTGTTGCTTTCACCCCCGCAGTTCGGCTTTATCTGTAAAAATAGAGAGGTGTGCAGTCTGGTTTAGCTTCGACAATAAAACAGGCTCATATTTTGGAAGTAAACCTAATAAAGAGTCAACAGCAACACATTCACCGTAATAAGGAAATAGTCAGCCGTAAATGCTGCCTTTTATTGTCAGACCTCATGATGAAAAGGGAAAGACGGCTATAGATCTAATATAATGATGCAGTGTGGTTAATACCTTCTCTGTGTGCAGCGGATCATTCAGTGTAATTTCTAATTAACACACTGCTATTTACTCTGTTGGATCATTAGGCGTCATCACAAAAGGATAATCCAGTCAAATTGAGAGTTTATGCTCCCCTTCCACCTTCTAACATGGTGCGGTTTGCTAATGAGTCATTACAATGATCCAACAAATAAAGACAAATGTTGCCTGTTACGCCAGGACAAATCCATTATGTCAGACAGCAGCAATCACAGAATAGTTGAAATAATTTATCCCCAACATTTCCTGTAAATGTTCTTAATTTATACCTTTATATTTTAGAAAAATGAATAGAACGATAACCGTTACCTTATTTTTGTTTTGTAGATTTTCTACCGGGTTTTTTTTTAAATAATTTTTTTATGGATTACACCCATATTTCCATCTCCTGAAGACCCAATAGGAAGTAGCTGACTGATTAAAAAGCGATATACTGATGCTCAACACATACGCCGTACGGAACCCCTCCTTTTATGATGAAAGGAGGGATGAATGTTATGATCAGAGATGGAAACTGTAACCTGTTTGTGAAGCAGAATCATTAGGAGGATTCTCCAACCAATTTCCATAAATGGGGTGGTGGGAAGTATTTAGGCTACCCAAAGTATATCACTAATGAGAAAAGACAAAAAGGATTCATGGGCATGTTTTATGCAATCTCTTTCTGGGTGTAGTGTAGATGAATAATTATTTATGATTGTAAAGCCTAAAAGGGAGGCACAGAGATGGCAAAGAGTAGTAAAAAATTTAAAGAGGAAGTTAAATGAATATTTAAGGGAAGATGAAATATTTAAGGGAAACAAATGAGCAAAACATTTAAAACGGCATAATAAATAGAAGTAAGTGCCATTAAAGTCGCCCTCATAATTTGTGCTATTTGTTGCGGTAGCCACAAGGTCTCAACTCGCACTCCAGAAAGTGTTTTCAGCATGCCAGTCATTATACGGGGCATTGTGTCTGTAACCCAGGGTGACCTAATAGCTGAGAAATTTTAGCCTTTGATTCTGTGTAGTTTTGCTCGAGAGCCACAAGGCAGATACAATTCATATGGTATTGATCCTCTTCAAGCCGAGGTCAGGGTTCTAAAAAAAAACACATAATGACACAAATTATGAATTTCTCAAGAGACGTTCTTCTTAAGCATTTACTGTAACCTTGTGTAGTTACAGGTGTACATTTTGTAAATTTCACCTAGCAAGAAAAAAAAAACAAAAAAATCTGGAGCGTGTACCAGCAGTACAAGTTCATTTGTTTTCCAAATGTGAAAATAATTAAATCAGCAAACAAATGATTATTCAAGTCAATGAGAACAATTATCTCAAAGACGCCTCTGAGATTTGCATGTGCATACGGAATTGATTAATTATCCTGCTAAAGATAATTGAGTGGAGCCAGATCTTTGACTGCTTCATCTCAACATGCTCACGCCTCTATTTTGATCTCAAGAAGAGTATTATAGCTGTCATCATTTATGTGGACATCGTGAGCAAGAGTGTTATGATGCCTCTCCTTGCAGCCACGCTGTGCTCACATGTGGAACACTATTATCATATGTGCTATATTTTACTTTTGCAGTCCCATTGCTCAGTAGCCACATTTTCCCTGGATCTGGAGGGGAAAATCAAAAAGCAGCCGTAGCTACAAATCAAAGGCTAGTCATCTCTTACTTAAATCTTATGTGGCTTAAGCGGTGTACTCTTTATTAACTGACACCACAGATAATGGAGCGGTGTACCGGCCTGTGTTCTGTCAAAGTTCAACTTTGTCAGCGGCACTGTGTCACGCCCTTAGTAACCTGTGGACAGACTATTACTTACTTATAAAGCAGACTGCGTCAGAGATCATTACCTCTGTGAGTGATGGGCAGGCAGCCCGGGCCCAACAGCTTTATTTCCCAGCTCAACTCAGCGGACGCAACCCATCACATCCTGTTAACAATACCATGGCTCCACCGTAAAGATAGGCTCGCTCAATCAGCTCCCTGTGTGTGTGTGTGTGTCACCTCTGACGGGCCATCAGTCATCACTAGCTGGGACAGCAGTTCTCCATATTCACTTTTGATTGACATCATTTAGATGAGTCTGTCTGAATTATTTTGCTGTTTATTCTCTCCGTGGGCCCCCCGTGCTGTTTTGCGATTGAGGGAGCTCAGGAAATGTTCATTTATACTTAAGCGCATTGAAGTCCGCGTAATCAGTCTTTCTCTCTGAGCAAATATTAGTCAAATTCATGTGGAATCTTTCAAATGCTAAGATGAATTAAGCCAGAGGTTTTGACATCTTAATCAGAGTGAACATACAGTGAGAAGGCAGTTGTCACTGTCAGACTAGATGAAGGTCATTTCCTTTGGTAAGAATCCATAACGCTTAAGCGTTACATCCTAATGATTCGTTTACATGTGAGATCAGGTTGATATTTTATGTATAAGCACACATCCTATTCAAGGCCTTTTATTCTATTAACCTGTCCTTTCTTTGTTAGATCCTTTCAAAGATAATTCCCGGATGGCTTAGCCTTTGATAAATATGCTTTTAGGTCTACCTAATTAATGCATTCCGCTGTGATTCCGCTGTGATTTTCTTTGCTTGTCACCCACTCTTTAACCTCCTAGTGAAGGAACAGACTTTTCCTACTCAAATTAAAGGTCCTCTGAGACGCTCCACATGTGTAAGCTAATGATGCAGAGGGCTGTACAATTTGATATCTTATCTTGAGGACCTTGTTGAAATGTTTTGAGGAGACGTGAATTATATGACCTCACTATTATGGAGTGTGGGTATATTCCAAGCAAACATGTTTTAGTTTATTATATCTGTCCTAAGCTGATGCTTATGACTTTTCAGTTTGATTACTACATAAATTGTGCTCTCCGTTTTTATTAGAGGACGCCCGCGTGGCCAACAGAATATCAATCAGATATTTGTTCTGTGATTAGGCTCTCACGCCGGCTGGAATTGATGTTGTTTGATCTATGCAGAACGACTAATAGTCTTTGTTATGTAGCAACAGACATTTTAAATTCCCTTTTAATTTAAGGCCTGAAAGAAATGCTTTTCGGTCGAAGAAAACAACATTTAGGCTCCATACGGGTTCAGACCACCACAGATCTGGCCTGACTACTCGATGTTGAGACAGCATTTCTTCAGCAACACTGGAGGATAGGCCTCCACATAGCTTACCATTCCCAGTACCATCCCCAAATTAATTACAGCAATTCAGCAGTTTTAAATGTACCACTCAGGTTTCCCTTTTACTGCCAGCATAATTGCAATTTCCAGCCATACTGTATGACCAAGGGACCATTTGTAGGTATAATGAATGGGATATATACGCAATGCCTTTTTTAAGAACTAATTCCTCTCGACGAGAGAAAAGCCAGCTGCAGTCTGAATTACCTTACACTAGTAGGCACAAAAAACTTCTATTATGTCAGCCAGGTAAATGTAAAGGGTATGAATTACCATAAATCACAAACTAGTAATGAAACTAGAGACGATTGTGTGTGTTCAGCAGTGATGAATCAGGTGATATTAGCATTCTGCTGCAGTACGTAAGTATGCTGCACTCGGACAATAGTGAAAGACTGAACCAGGGTGTGAGAGCATCGAGATTGTCCTGCAGTAAAATATGGATCCTATATGGCTTATAATGCAACTGGTTTGCCCAATGCAGTCTGGGTACATTTGAAGCCTGGATGTCAGAGGCTTATATTTGATTTTCTTCAGTTTCCTGGAATGCAATAACAAGACATAAAGTAATACTTGCATTGTTGCTGTAGGAAAATTACTTGCTTTTGTTTCACGTGAAGCAATAATTATTTTTATGAGAACTATAGTGTACCATTGATTATGATAGTTAGTGTTTTCCCACGACTGAATAATTCTGTGCAGTGATTATCACTGTTACCGTGCAGAGCTGCAATGTGGCAGAACAGGCAGTACAGGGTTTGTTGCCTGTTTCTGTGGTAACCAGACAGGTCACCACAGAAGCATGGTGGGGGTCGTGGTGCTAAAACAGAAGGGCTTTAAACACACCCAAAGTGTGGGATGTTAGGGAGATACAGTGCAGGATCATGGGTGGCCATTGAGAGCGGTGGAATAGACTAACTCACAAAGCCAAATAAATGAGCTTTTATGGTCTTTGACAGAAAAGCTGGCCTTCCACAGAAATGGTCAATTTTAGGAATAAGAACTGTCTAGTTTATTGCTGTTAAATATGTAATACAATCAGTTATTTATTTTTGCCTCGTGGGGCCAGAGACATGGAATCACTGACAGCAGTAGTCGGTGCAGTTATAAGTGGTACTTCATTCAAGACAGTGATGTTTATTGAAATCAAAATGATTTTAAGCAAACTATGCGTTTTATCATTTTATGGAATCCATAGGGGACTTTGACTGTAAAAGGAATACAGTCAATTATAGATATTTAGAAGATATGTTTTCTTTTTTCAAATATGAAGTGAGACTTGTATTTGTACCCAGGCTGTCAATTGTATCAGTTTGTATGCTATGGAAAAATACATATACATACATACAATATACATCAATAGATATAATATACAGTATATAAATTTGTAGAGCCGGTATGAATGTGTATGTTTTCATACATGTTTAGATACTACGCTACTGCTGCTATTGTAGCTAAATTTCACTGTGGAGTCTTCTTTGCATCCTCGTAATAGAGTGTTGTGTCATTGTACGTAAAAATAGCATCTTGACTCATGACTGGGCCACCGGATCCCTTCCTGTTTTTGTCAGGATGTCAAGAATTCTGAAAAATCAAAAAATCTGCAACATCTGAGCCAACGCTCTTTGATTCGCCCATATCATTTCTCGAGTGAGAAAAGCCCAGCGGAAGCTGTCAGTGCATCTGTCTTCCGTGCACAAGGAGTAAGAGGGCAGTGAGTGATGAGAAACAGCAAAACTTATAATTACTCTTACTGTCACATTTTTATGATAAATGTTTATCATCCCGACAAAACAGCAAATAGCTTTCCCCAGCCCTCTAAAGAATTTGTTCACTGGTACAGCCAAACAGCGTAACTACAAAAACACGTTTCCTTGTCTTTTAAAGAGATGAAATATTTTCTATGTACTTCTCCGCTCTGTATTTCAAGAGATACTGACCTAAAAAGGTTGATCAAAGACTGTTGGAACTTTACAGCCTGCAGCAACCAATAAATTGGTCCATTCCATGTTTTGCACTGACAAATTATTCTCCAGAGTACTAACATTCTTGGTAGCAACTCAATTAGCAAGAGACAGATGTAGCAAGAATTCACATTTATGTTTCATAGACATTTCAATATTTTATTATTTTACTGTGTGTTGGCATGGGTCCTTTTTTGTCAGAGAATAGAAATAACTATTTGCTAATTCTCACATAAAGCAATGCTTGTTTTGGTACATAGTGCAGATTTGAGAGGAAAACGTGTTAAATTCCTGTAGGCCTTTTTTCCACGGTGCTGAAATGGCCTTAAGCATCTTTATGCTTTCATATCGCTGTTAAAAGCCAACATTTCTTATAATGGCTGAGGGGAGAGAACGTAAGAACAAAGCACGGAAGATCATGTTTGAGGGGAAAAGACGCTTGGAATGCAACTATTTGTGAAGTTTAAATATATGAATTTCATGTGTGCATCATTTCTCTCCGATGCGGTGCGTTATTTTCTTTAGGTTTAAATGTAAAAAATTACCTTTTTTCTGCTTATAAATCCTGTTTTCAAGTGCTTCATATTAGCCTGGTACTTGGAATTGACTCATTATCTGTGCATCAATGAAAACACTAATAAATTCACAATTGTCTTAGGACTGATTTGCCATCACCTGGTCTTCTTTGCACAAGGGATTACAGGCTGTCATTAATATGCATGGGTCCCTCTTGTCTATGTTTGGGCGTATGATATTAACCCTCAGAAACATTTGTGACCTTTTGCACAAAACCATATGGTTAACAGTGAGCGATCTCCCTGCTGTTCAAGCATCATTTACCTCAGAAAGACATGGAAACTGAGAGCATTACGGCATTAAGGCCAGCACACACAAACACACACACAAGAAATGGCCTTATGCATGGCTCTTCTTTTGCTTCTATGGTTTTAAGTGTAAGCCACCTAATTTAAACTTAAAATAGTGTAGCTTGTAGTTTGACTGAGGATACTTAAACTACACCATACTATACATATTGGACAAAGTACACGTGTTAGGTAGTGGATTTCTTGTGCTGTGCACGAGTACTTAAGGATAACATGGCAGCAACAACATAAATATATGATTATACTCATGTTTTGAAAATCAAACAAGGCTTTCATTGGGGATTACAACTGTACCATATGACTCCAGTGAGGTATGATGAGATGCTAATGCATCTCTCAGATACAAATAAATAAGGCCGTGTTTTTCCTAAACATGCTGAGCCCCTGACGAAACACACATGGTGCTCTTTTTGTTATGCAAATATGAAATGGAATCGCGGCACAATAACAGCTTTATAGTCTCACTGTACATTTGCTGAGAACATCGGTGAACACCAGAGTGCATAATTAACTGCCAATGAAATGTTCCCTCGAGTCACTCTGTCTCTGCTTTATTAGCAAAGTAACGCAGTTATTTTTAATTGGCCATTTCATTGTAAACTAAATTAGATAAAATGACATGAGGCACACTGTTCATGAATATAGTGTATTGTCTTTACCTTCGCGTTTCAAATGACGTACGGCCGTGATGAATGAGATTCTATTTTCTTCATCAAACACAGTAGATATGATCTAAAATATACTCTTGGGGAGATATCAGGCGGTGAGATAATAGTACTGTGGGACCTACTGGCAAAACACTTCAGTTTATCTTGCAGTGTACAGCCACATTATAGCATACATAGCACTTACATAGCATATGGCATGTACATAGATACACAAACATGTTTATATGCTCGAAGCCTTGTAAACTAAACATGGAGGTGTTTGTGGTTATACAAGGAGATGGCAAATGTATTCAATATATACGGTGTAAGGCAACCTACCAATTTTTGAGCAGTATCCCACCAAAATAAATCTGAATTGTGCATTGTGTGGCTTGTAATGTGAATGTAGCTATTTCACCGATAAGGTACTTAAAATATGGTGTAATGAAATAGAGGTTATGTGTATTATTAGTTATACCATGGCAGTATGTATATAATGTACATATAGTTTACTGGAGGTATGAATAATGAAGTAATACTTATGTCAGTATAGATGTATTGACACATACTATGTATTACGTGGTAACATTATACACATTCAACACTGTGGTATAAACTTAATATGTGTAAGTACAATTTCAGTTTTCTGTAGCTACTAAAAGATGCCTCAGCTGGTTATTAGGAATAGAATTCTTATTAAACACAAAATGATGCAATTATAATTAAATGTTTGCAGTTTTTTTCAGCGCTCAGGATGTTTATTATATTACATTAAAATCCTCTCTTAGTATTAGAGTGTACATTTATCGGTTCCCACTCCTTGACATTGCAGTATATACAATAGCAAAAAAAAAAAATTACAATAACATAGTGTAGGTATGTGGTTGTTCATTATCATTATCCTTAATGTTATTATTTTTAATTTATGAATGACATGACTATTTGCTAGATGCATATCAAGTGATGTCGTGAATAATAATAGAGCTTTAAATTTGTACTGTAACCATTTATTTTGTCTAGTCTAAGGCCACAATAGAAAGTCAACAAATGTCTTTCATTGCATATAGGGTCACAACTTGTATGGTACACATGGGGGCTGCTGGGTAACACTGCTCATCGCATCTTACCTAATTACAACATTGTTGTTATTTACAACAATGTCATATTTTTTTTCAAGCTATGCAGATGTTAAACAATTCTACTTTAGACCAAAGAAATCCTTGGAATCCTCAGGAAGTGGGTGTGTGTTTATGCTGGCAGAGGTTTCAGGGTCGGTGCTGCACATAGCAGCAGGGAGGTACCAGTGGAGACCTACCTGGATCGCTTTCCTAACCACAGACCTCTCGCAGAATGGATCATTAGCAATGTGCCAAAGATGGATGGTAACTTTCTGCACGAGTTGTTGGCCGCCAGTGTAAGAGCAGGGGGCAGCCGTTCCTCCGGTCCCTTGGCCAACGTGCTGACCTGCTCCTGGGTCTTAGTTAACATTCAGGGGGCCCTGACCTGAAAAGCTGGCTTGGCAGCAAACCCAAGGTCCCATCCTCCCCAAAGAAATTAGAGGTGGTAATCTTTCAGGAACAACTTGCTAACCTTCCCAGACCATGTAAATGTAATAGATGCAGCTGATTGCCTCGCGTCTGTTTTCCAGCCCCTGTGTGTTTCCCTGTCAATGGTCATGGCAGGCTGTGTCCAATTTGTGCGTATTTGACAGCTCGAAAGTGACAAATGATGGCCAGGGCTCAAAGAAGGTTACATTTAAACACAGCATAGGTCAATGGGATAGGAGGCTGAATGCTAAATCATTGTCAGGGAAACTAATGATACAACATTATAAGACAACAGGGCTCAGTAAAAGATAAAGTGCAGCATGCGATACTGATAGTATAATCAACCCATGTCTGCTTCTGCCGCACATTCATCTTGATTTTGCATGGACATTCACATATTCTAGTCCTCGCTGAATAGAAAACACAGTGGATTTGCTCACAAATAGCCTTTTATATATAGCTGGATCCTTTGTGGAGTAGAAGAATACTACAGATAAGAGTAATGCTTGGAATTTCATGACCGGCCTGCTTGCTGGGAACGCTCTCGTGACCGTTTGAGTTCCACTTTAATTAAAATATCAAATACTTTGTTAAAGATCGCAAACAATCATTTGAACATGGTGCCTCTAAGATGTGTTACACCTGCTGTAGCAATTTCAAAAACACACAGGAAGTCTGGATAACAAACAGAGAAAGAGCCTGGGAACCAAAGCTCTAGTTGTGGCATCTTGACAAGTCTTTAAGTAATTCCTACAAGAACAAACACCCCAAGGCTCACTTGCCTCATTGCTTAAGTCAAAACAGAGTACATACTGGCAATAGGCTGCCACAGAAATAAGCTTAGTAGTGCCCCATCCTTTGATATCGATCTGTGTTGACGCCGCCAGCACCTAAATTTTACAGCACAAATCATATGCGTTGTTTTTGCAGCCACTGTACAATAGTATGATCTGTGTAATCAGTTTGATATTGATTACACAGCCAGACAACGTGCCATTTTTTTATTTTTCGTTTTGTCGTGTGACTACACATGAAATTTTATTTGAAAATGCCTACCGTTTCTATTCAAATAGAAAGGCTGCATAATGGCTAATAATAGCATTACTACAACCAAATCAGTGTAGCTGGAGGTTATGTGGACATGGAGTGTCCAGGAAGCTCAAGGACAGCCCACGCTCCCAGATTAAACAACATTCACTCTCTGTCACATGCACAGCTCCCAAAACTGCCAAGCCAGAGGAAAATGAGCCCCCACACGACCCGCGCTGTGGATGACAGGATAAAACACAACACAGTTGTGCCTGAAGGAGACCCAGGATAACGAAATAATCTTTAATCTCTGTCCCTTCAAGGCAGTTTCAACACCTGTTATTCTTGATGGCACTGTGTGAGGGCAGCACACAGATTCATTTTAAGCCTGGTAATTATTACACTAATTATTCACTTTGGTGTGGGGTGATTACCAGTCCTCGTTCAGGTGAATACTCGTCCGCTTGCTCACCAGCTGAGGCCAAAGCAGCTCGGTGGAACAGTTGTTCCACTCGTTTTTCCCTCGCAGATATTTGACCTCTTGTCATGTTTGCAATCTGTACTTTGGGGGGAAGGGAGAAAAACAGCCAGAAACTTTTAATTGCTCAACAGAAACAGTAGTGAAAGACACGGGTTCGGCCATCTGTTCAGTCTCCACTCCAATCTCTTTAGCAAAGAAACTTCCTATTTAAACAGGTTGCATGGTTCCCGCTATTCTGTGTGACTGACCCACTGGGATTTTGGCATTTCTCATTGTAGAGTTGTTGCTATGCAGTCCTATGCAATGATGAAACATTTCTTATAAATGAATAGGTATGTAAATGATTTGCATCCATAGTATTTTTTTCCCCTCCATCTCATCAATATTTAATAAATGAAGATTATTCTTTTCACTCATGAGATGTATTTATAATTAGCCCCTGGAGGTCTGAAAGCCTTAAAGAGAAAAATGTCTGCTCTTTGACTAGATTTAATTCAATTAGTAGAAATACAACATCAAATACCATGCCTCTGTTAATGGCACTTTCATGTTAAAAGTGTGCATCATGAATATTGCAACTATGGTCAAATGAAAACAATTATTATCTTGATGCAGTGAAGTAACAAAAATATCTGTACACATTATTTCCTTATGTTGCGCACGTAATGGTGTAAAACGGCTGTTCAGAAACAAAATTACCAAACCACTCATGGCCTGAAATACAAATAGCAGTAACAATTAAAAGACAACAGAATGATTTGGATTTTAAAATGTTAAGAATTGCAATCTAATCGACATATACGAGCAAAAAAACACAGGATTTAATCAGTGTCCTCGAGCTTTGTGATCCATATGTACCGTGATCACAAAATACAGTGTAACTTTTAACAGAATGCTATAAACAGAATTTTATTTTGTTGCTCTCAAAGCTATCTTTACATCAGTTATGATCGACGAATGTATAAAATGCTTATTCTAAATATCAAATACGCATAGAGGTTTGGCTACTAAAAGAAGTTTTTATACATACACAAAGAAAAAAACCCCACAAATTGAGATTTGAGAAATCTAAATTCTTTGCAATATTTTCATCCTAAGGTAATATCTTCAAAAGCAGACAAATCCCTTCCCATAATGCAAGTTTGACCCCCTCTAACCACGACTCCTCTGGTAGCAACCAGACAGAAAAATATACGAAGACAAATGCTGCACAGCTTGATAAAACACGGCTTCATGCCTTCTGTATGTACTCACCCAGCTACCACTATAACCTTGAGGAAACTGGAATGACAGAACTCTTTTCAAAGTTATAAAATCTGTTGAAATGAAATCTAATTCTTCGCCAAGCTTTCTAAAGGTCAGGCTTCTCTGTCTGTGAAATATAAATGCTCTGTAACACAATTTCTGCTGATTGCTTTACTCTCTAGGCAATGTCAATTTTGTGGAAGTACGTGCAGATTAAGTCAGCAGGACATCAAGGGCCCTTGTAGAAGACTGTGTCTTGTCTTAGTGAAGGGTCCGAAAGCCCCTGTCTATTACCAGAGACACCCCAAGGACAGATGTTTTAGGCTTAGGGGGTGATGGAGAATAATAGCACATTAGATTCTTAATGTCTCAGACACAGGACTCGGGGGAGACGGAACTCCTGGGTAATCCAAATTCATCTCTCCCTTTCTCTATCTTTGTCTCTCTCTCTCTCTCACTCCCTCTTTTCCTCCTTTCTTTCTTCTCTGACTTCACTCTAACCAGAGTTGGGTCCTCTCTGCCTCTTGAGGTACTGAATCCTAGCCCGAAGCTACAAGCTACACAGTCCATTCATCAAAAGCATGACCCTCTCCACTGCGGGACCCAATGCTATGGACTAATGAACTCATTAAACGCTATGAACGTATGTGTGTCATATCTCTGTATATACAGAGACAAGGGGATTCTTTACATTTGCCGTAGTACAAAGCCAACATTACACACCTGCATCACATTCCAGTGCAAAGAGAGGAATTAGTTTCTGTCTGATATGCCGCGATTGTCACAGTCCTGAATGTTAAATGGATTGGAAGTTAAACATAACATGGAATGACAACATGTTTGGACAAACGTCCGAAGGATTTTTATGATTTTTGTGTGATATTTAATGAATACTAAATCACTTAGCAACCACTATACATGGCAAACAAATGGATTTGTTGTGGTGTGATGAAGATAGTAGTTTTTTGTTTTTGAATACAAAGAATCAAAGCGCTTAAAGTTTTTCCTGTAAGGCTTCCAGCCCTGGTAAATAAAGCTAATATGTAAAGAACAGCACAGTGATAGCACTCCCCTCTGGAGTTTTTAATTGTCATACATCATATGTAAATTGGGAATAGAGGGATGTTCTTTTTTTTCCCAGCGTGAATGTTCGGTGTGTTATACACATGCTAGAAGTATAAAATCCCTCCCCCACGCCCCTCATCACCAGCATGGAGCCCCCACC
>OMNV01010923.1:11815-48585 GCA_900303265.1 Brotula barbata | reverse complement strand
ACCCCAGGCCAAGGGTACACCTTGATGAGTGAAGAGGGAGACTAATTCAGTCCTCAGGCTTAATTAATCCTATGTCTTATTTGATGAATGACTCCCAAATTGTGCTGTAATAGTGGTATTTTGTGTGGAGGGGGCTGCTGAGCAGCATGTTGACATGAAGCTAGGAGAAAGTCAAAGTCGGGACTTGCGAGAGGCTGGACTTGGGGCTTTGTTTGCAAAGTTACTGTCCTCTGTGGACAGTCTGAGCCCTGTCCTCTGACGTCAGGCCGGCTGTAGAGAGTGATGATGCGCTGCAGGGAACGTGTGTTTATGGATGTCTGCGACAAGATCATGAGGAGTCCACAGCCTTTGTCTCACGCTGGGTTTGTCAGTTTTGACAAACACGATATGTTGTCTGTAAACACAGAAGGTCCTGCAACGTTCGTTCTATTTTACAATATGTGCCTCAGGGGGGCAACACATTACAATGATGAATCCCGTGTTTGACTTTCTAATGAGAGGTGCCTAAACTATTCAAAACCAATAGTTTTTCTTCATAATGAATCTAAACGCAACACTGGATTCATTATGTGACCAAGGTCATAGGTGTGATAATGTATGAGATACCTGAGATTTGCCAGATGTTAATTTTCATTATACAACAGGAAAAAAACACAATTATAGACAGGCCAACAATTTGTTTTTCTGTGTTGTAAAAGTGCCTGAGGAGAACATGATGAGAGCCCACAGATTCAGGACTCCTGCTTTTCCCTTGCTTAATACGAGTCCTTTTGTCACAAAGGGTCCTGGTTTAAGTATGCATTGTCCTAACAGGGATAGCACTTAAAACTAACGATGTCATAAATTTTTCTGGCTAATGTGGCAGGCGTAAAGGGAGCTTTGGCGGGTGGGGCGAGGGTCTGGTGATTTGAGAGGAAGGATGATGAGATTCGTTGGCCTAGCCCAAGCAATGAACTTGATTAAACTAATCTCATCTCTATCAAAGCATCACTCTGATCCCCCTTGTCCCATTATTCATGGCAATGGGATAATTACACTGAGATGCATGGGGCCAGACAGATAGCACTGTGACACGGGCCCTCAGACCCTGGGCTATTCCTCCACTACTATGTGGCCTGTTCATCTTAAACACAGATTAATTATGGTCGATGGGACGGTTCACATCTGTCACTCTCGGTGAGAAAAATGGAAATGTTTGCCCTCAAGATGATAAAGGATGTAATATTAAGTCATCTTCTACTTGGACGCTCAATAGGGATGAATACAATCAGCATTTAAATGCAGAAACCAGCTCTCTGAGTGGCAGAATGATGTGGAGCGACAACACCACAGGATGTGATAGCATCGAGCTTTTATTGTGTGTGATATACACAGCATGGAAATTAATGTTTTTAAAATGTCAGGATACAGACGCTGACAACTGACTGAGACTGAACATCAACACAGCTGCGTGTGTGTGTGTGTGTCTGCGTGTGCATTATGTACTCTAATGAGGTCAGATCTCTGTAAATTTCACCAAATAATGTCAGTTAGAAATTCTATTTGTATATATTTTGTAAAATTAGCGTATTGGACATGTTCACACTGACATATCAACGCTCTGCAAGCTATATCATAGCTTATGACATGAATCTCCGTGGTTTTAGTTTAAGTATGACTTGAAATGAAGCTCAGATGCTGTAGGTAATGGAAATCTGAAAACCCACATGGCAAATATTCATATTTTTGTTTCTAGCCTTTATCTCTCTTTGTTTCCTGTATTTTTTAAAAAGACTTGTATTGAAAAACATTTATTTAGTTATTGTGGATATTATTGGGCTTTATTTTTGACCCAAATAATGCAGAATGATTTGTATGTTTATGCTAATAAACATACTGCATCTGCATATATTAACTAAGTCGTGATTTTTCTTACAAATATTTTCCTTTGCAAGGGAAATGTTTTTTAATTGATAACACATAAATATTTGAGTAATGTAACATTTATGTAATCAACTCAGAGGTGTTTATGATACAGCTGTACCGCATACACACATCAGTAGTTTTCACTGTGCAACACTTATACTATCCTCTTGTTATTTATGGAGATTGTAATAAAAAACAAGTCGGTCCTTAAGTTCAAAATAAATAAAACCCCACACAGCTTAATTGTGTTTTTATGGGTTTTATGTCTTTATTTTCTTCTGGCTTGAATGGCCTGTCGGCTTGTTGGTCCCCCTGCCCCCCACACACATACAAACCCAACTGCACACAGACACACACACACACACACATCCCTAGGGATTACCGGGGGACAGCAGGGAGTACGGAGCATAGACACCCAGCCTGTGTAATTATCTCCTGCTCTTAGTGAGCTCTGCTCGGCTCTGGTCAGTGTTGTGCGGCCCTCTGTGCTGCCTGGCCTCCAGTGTGTGCCTCCAGGTTGTTTTTAAGCAGCACCATGATTGAGCTTGTGCCCTGAAGATGTTTTCATCATGTTCAACCTTTCAATAACATCCCAGAGGAATAGTACACAGTCACTGACAACTGACCAAGCTGTGGAAACTAACATGATTGTGTCCGTAGAGTAAATTGTGTTTCTTCTGACCAAAACAACGGCGTCTCTAACCCGAGATGACATTCTGTTTATCACACGGATCAAAATCTTTTCCAGCATAATATGAGATTTAAAAAAACTTAGATTTATTACAATAAGCAGGCCGCGTCCGGAAGTGTGCTGACATTTTTATTTTCACCTGCAGGGGTGTAAAAGTGCTTATTAATTAACTCTTTTCTATTTGTGCGGTAAGTCTTAATAATTGGATTTGGTCCAATGCAGTAAACATTGGAAATGCAAATATTTGTCGCAGTGTTAATAGTAACCGTCACCTTCAGTTGAACCAGTATTTTTTTATTCCAAACAATGTAAACACCAGTTAACGGTAAAATTACATTGGCTCATCCATTGGAAATCATTTATAGTTGACCTGGATTGACTGATTCCTAAGTTATATAACTCATAGACGGTTTAATACAAATACATGTAGTTGAGCTGTCAGAATCAGAACGTGTCTTTCATTTCTCACATAATGTAATTTTGTATTTTATGACTCCATAATGCATGATTTCACCATCCAGTTGGCAGAGTTCGGTATGTAGTTTGGTATCTAGTAAGAGGTAGAGACCTGCTTCACTATAGATTTCCGTTTTATTGAGGGATTTGCTGAAGTTCAGTCTTACCCGGTTTATTTAAAAAAAAACTGTCATTTGGACAGCTTAATAAAGGTAAATGTTTGAAATAAGTAATTTTCAATTTTGCTCCTTGCCGGCTCATCCTGCTAGTTGACTGGGTATTCATCAACACTTTGTTTACAGTGGGAGATGACTTAAAACTGTCAGAAGCAAACTAAATGAGAAGAAGAAATACAAGGTTTTTCTTTAACTGATGCTAGAAAGAACGGGTGTAAAGCTTTTGTTTTCTTGGCCCGCTGAAAATAATAATAGTTTTGTGTACTGTATAGAGTCATCAAAGTAATGATGATGAAATGCCAGAAGTTTCTCTAAGCTACTTCCTGTGGACAAGAGAAATGAGAAGGCACTTGAGCTCTTGTAACAAGATGTGATAGATACTTTTATATATGTAGAATAAAATGAGGTGGCATACTTGAGGAAAACATTTACAGTCCTCGCTTTAGATGCTTTAGTTGACTGATTAAAGTTATTCACAGTGTAATCTAGCCGTAAAGTCGCTAAATTAAATCCATATTTCCATAAAGGCAACAAACCAGCTTTGGGAAAATACTGTTTATAGAGACCTTGATTAAAGTTTCCACCACAGCTCCAGCGTATTTATGACGGTGCACATTTTTCCCATCTTTACTTTTTTGGCTGCATGGCTGCGTGTGCTTTAGGGATTTTTTTTTTTTTTTTTTAAATCTAGGATTATGTGTTAAATAAATCAATATGTCGTTCAAGCATGGCTGTTAACAGCAGTGTCCTTCCATTCCCTTTTTCTCCATCAAACCGCAATAATCCTGATTTACACAGTTTAAAACCTTGGCCATATCCCTTACCTTCCAAGGAGATAGGGTAATTAAATTGGTACTTTTTACAAGTCGTACTCAATAAATCTGAATAAATTAACAAGGCATTACTAAGACTGCTACATTAAATTTGCATAGTGTGTTTAATGAATATGCAACTGCAAGTGAAAAGGTCTGCTACTGTGAACTCTTCAAATTAGCATAACTACTTCCAGCATGTTTCTTAAATAATGCTCTCATTTGCACATCACTGAGTTGGCTAATTCTAACTTCAGTCAGTGTAGCCTCATAATTAAGAGTCTTGCTTTAATTTTTAATGAAGTTTACGTTACATCAATCCTGACAGTAATGAGAGGGACATGGAAACAAAAAGGCTGCTAATAATTAAATTCACCAACCAGTTTGAGGCGTAGTAACTCCTGAGGAGAAATTACATGACTAATTATTAATTTGATATTCATACCATTTCATGGGTAGACTCGCATAACTGCTTGTCCTGGTGCCAGTTATGCTGAGATGCAAAATGCCTTTTCACTGCCCCCAGACTAGGAGGTCTCACATGGATTTTAGTGTACAATTAATCATGTTGACACTCCCGATTAAATGCTTTTTATTGGTCTCCTTTTATTGAGCTATATTACCTGAGTTGGTTTAACGCCTGTTGAAGTCTGTCAGCGTGATAAAGACATAAACATAGTAATGATTGAATAAGAGGACTGATTTGATGACAGCTCATAACTGTAGCTAACTGTCAGCGATTTGATTAACAGATTAGCCAAAAAACAAGAAGCGACGCGTTAGAACGTCTACATATTCTTAGAAACTGGTTTTTTATGAAAATGGACCAGGGCTGACACAGGGGTTTGAAACCTGCAACCTTCTCTCTGTGAGACAGCAGTGCCCAAACCACTGCAGCAAAAACATTTTATTTGGACCTGGACCAAATTGGAATAAATTATTTTTTAAACAGAGTTTAGTGTGATTTGAGTGTTGAGGTCTATTAATCTGGATGTCCTTGTGAATTAATTCACCAAGCATGCAGCGGAAAAGGAGAAACACTTTGTTGACCATTTTTGGGTGAGGGGGTCACTTTAATAAACGCTCTAAGTCCTTGAAGGCACTCAAAGAGCAAATACCTCCACCAAGGCTAAAAAAACACAAATTATGCCTCCTCTAATTGATGAAGCACGTTATTGACTGGAGTCTGATCTCCAACAAACTTTTGATTTACTCTAAATTGACAAAAATGATAATGCTGTGAATAATACGTCATGATACATTTTGCAGAATGGGCCATAGCCTTTAAATTTGGCTGACAATTATACCAAATGTTAAAGGATTATGAAAAATCCCAAAGTTGCAGCCTTTGTCTGTCTGTTGCTTATTGGCCAAAATGTAAAAGTTTTAATTCCAGAGCCACAATCATGTCCAGGTTGTCCACCAAGATCAATGGAAATCTTTCTGTTTGTTTTACAGCAATCGTGCTAAAAGACAGACAATGAAGTATCTGTAATGTCCATAGCACAGTGTTTATCACACGATTAAATTGATAACTTATGAGTGTGAAACGTTACACAAGAGTAAATGGCTGTCACTGGTCACACTGGATGAGTTGGGTTATTAAAAAGAACAAACGCTAAGTCTTTGTTAGAAGAGAATACTAATTTCATGTAAAAAAACATTTCTAATGAAACCCATAGTAATTGAAAATAATCTGCCACAATAACAGAATTATCATTTTCAGAATGAAATTCTTTGTTTATTTTCTGACGCCTCGGAATATTTTAAGTACAAGTAGTGGTACACTTGCTTCAGTTTGAGAACCACAGTGCTGGAAGGCACAGCAGATGCAACAACGAAAGCCCAGAATTACTTCAGTTTATCATTAAACAGATAATGTTGAACATCAGTAAGGTCTGATATCTGATAATCAAAACCAGATGACTTCATGGTGTAGTCTTTGAAAAGACCCAATTACTGTGAGCAGACTCCTCTCCTTTCCTTGTGATATTTTTGATCAAGATTGTTCTGCATGCAGTTTTTCTCATCTTAGTTGTCAAGACAACTGCCCATTCTACTGAAAGTTAATTATTTGGGATTGTAATAGCTTTGGTTTAGGCAGGGGAATTGAACATTTCCTTTGCTGACAGGATTTGAATACTCTGTCAGTTGCAGCGAGTGTAGGCACAGACAAAGGTTTTTTTTTATTCCGACACCCAGTGGCACTTGACATTTTATGGGATTCTTTCCCATGCTTTTCCATCAGCACATTATAATAACCCAAACCTCAACACTAGATTAAATTTGTTTGATAGAAATGCAATCGCATTCTTTCGTGTGTATGCATTCTCTGTATGTGTTTCCCATCTATAATTCAAATGGTTTGTCACAGCTGAAGTACTTGCTCCCGAACATGTCAGAGTCAACAACATTATTTTCAAGTGTGCACCCTTAAGGGTCTAGTAATCAACACCACAGTTCGTGGGTTCTCTTCCTACTAGCCTTTGAAAATAAATCTACTTCGATTTCAGCCACAATATCACTTGAAGAACCCTTAATCAACAGGATTTCAGAAACATAAATACATAATTTCCTTTAGATATTAGCCATGCTTTCTTTGGTCCTCGTGTGCCAGCTCGGGGTTACATCCTCCCACTGACAGGGTCACAGCAATCTGCTAGAATAATGATGTCGAGACGCCACTGTGACCAAACTTATCAGCATGTTTTTACAGACGCGCAAATATTCAAGCTTTGCCTTAATTAATATGACAAAATCTCTCTGCTGAGTTGTTTCCTGCGGCCTTTTGATTATCCGTGGATTAACAGGACCTTTATGTTTTCCTCACAGCTCCGTGTTTTCAGCACAGGTTAGCTCCCCTATTACTAAACAAATGAATTAGTGCCTGGAAATGTGTCATGCGTATTACCTTTCAGCAGGAGGCACACTGAGCCGGTCAACCAGAAAGGAACAACCCATGCAACATTGCTTGTTTGTGTTTCTCTCTAAAGGGCTTTGTGATTTACGGGGGAGGCTAGTTTATGCTTAGCAATGCAAATTTTGATCTTACAGCAGCATATATCACCTACCAATTAAAATATATCAATAGAAGTGGCAGTCAGTGATTGGTCACTGAGAGCTGCTGCTGCTGCTGTGCGAAGTCCTGACTTGCAAATGTAAATAATTGAAGTTTCTTCTGCTGGACAGACTTGTTTGCCTCTCACAACCTTGAAGATGTAGGTCAGGATGAGGAAAGGCCCAAAAAAACACATTCTAAATTGTGCTTGGACCACTGGCTGTGCAGATGTGGATCATACATTTCATTTTTGCCTCTGCCAAGGAGTTTGTGCTGAAATGTTTACCTGTCTGCAGGATATCTCAAAAAGTTGTCGGATTTCAATAAGACTTGGTGGAAGGGTTGAGCACGATCCAGGGAAGAACTCATTTAATTTTGGTGCCGGTCGGCCTCATCGTGGCACTGTCATAACCACTTTTTGTTTCTTTTTGTTATATAACTTTTGAACTGTAAGCCAATTGTGCCTATAACTAGATTTTAGTTTTTTGTATCTCCTGCATGTTTGGTCGGAGTTGGACAAAAGTTAGAATAAGTTGTTTATCCGTGTTCCTTACCTTTTTGCTAAAATTGTGCAACCAAGTGGAATGGGCGTGGCTTACACTGCAGAACATGTCAATTATAACCAAACTTGGTGGACTTGTGCACCCGCTGCTTATGCAAAAAATGAAACTAACGACGTGAGCTCTCTGCGCTGCGTGCGTTCTAGCCTTTCCTTTTTATTTTTATCACACCTTTCATTTTGCTACCTTCCCTGTGGTTGTCCCTGTTTTTGTTTATGCCATTGTAAACAGTCATGTATTGTTATTGTGTACGGTGTTGTTCCGGTCTTTGGCGACGTTAGCCATCCTTGGAGACCAGACGTGTCCCCGATGTATTAGATAAAAGAAGACAGCACAAAATGCCCCTCATTTGTTCCCAGTTGGTTAAGTGTGTTCTGATCACTGCCAAGGTCTGGATGAACATCAGCCACACAAAGGGCCGTGCCTTCCAACCACTCGAGCTCACAGTAGAAAGGATTCGCCTCAGTTAGAAGTCCTAACCCCAAAGGAGATCGTGTACGTGTTGGCGGCGATGTGCTGAGGACATGGCTAAGAAACAACAATGTCAACTTTCTCTAAAATTATGTGGGAGATTAAAACTCTTCCTCGTTACCTCTTCCTCACCTTCTAGTGAGATATAATGTGGGTCAAAAGTCAAGTTTGAAGTTTACAGCTTATCTGTTCGTAGATTTTTATAATAATCATTAACACAAAGAGGGACGGGTTACGGATTCATCCTACAATTTTGACGTCGCGAGTTTATTGTTTCACTCAGGTGTTGAAATATTGATCCGTTTACTGATCCTTCAGTCACCTCTCCTACGGGTGTTTTGATCAGAAAATATCGTATTGGAGTGTGAGCTCCTGAGTTGAAGGTCTCTCTCGTTAACGTGGCTTTCCTCCATTATCATTATTTCACCCTCTGATCCTTTCCTCATTGTGCGCGTGCTGATCCACCTCAAAGCCTCCTATCTCATTTTTATCCTCTATGAAAGGTGACTGAACTATGTTAATTTATACCCTTTTTTTTGCATAATAGCCCTTTCATCTCTCTGCTTCACGGTGAAAGTTCACTCTTACATTGAGGTTATTGTTAATATATTATGATCTCGCTTCGCTCAATATTGCATTATTCTTTCATTTTCAACAATACAGAGCTGGACACTTTCACAATTATTGCTCATATGAAACTAGTTCAGCATAATACATGGAATAGCAGGTTGGATTTCTATAAAATGGGCTCTATGTCTCATTTGGTTATTCTGTTTTCTCCTCTTATCTTCCTCCTATTGATGTGACTTTCTTCTGTCTCCTCTCACATTGACTTGTTCTCTGCCCCTTCTCTTTTAATTCTCTCAGCAGCTAAGTATCCTGTGTAGTTTCCTATGATTTGTTGTTGGGGAGTCGGGTGTCAGTGAAGCTGTGAAGCTAAATGATGAAATGAGAGTGAGCTGCACTGTCTTGTCTGTAATGAATTATGCAGGGGGTCAGGGGCCTCTGTTTTGGTTACAGTTGACAGCACAAACATGGACCTCAGGTAGTACGCTCATCAGTCCTGCTGTTTCTCACCATATGGAGTCAATGAACTGGGACCCAAACACACACATACACACATACGTACAAGCACTTGCCATAGATAGATGGGTAAATACATGCCTAAACTGCAAAGCTGTTTTATGTTTCAATATATTTTGTTAAGGGACATTTATTTTCCAAATCATAACAATCATCGTGGATATGGTTTACACGTGCTAGACGATCAGGCACGCACACAAGATTACATAATATCCATAATCTGAAATAGAACAGAATAATTGAGAAAAATGTTGGATCAGAGCCCGAAGGAAAGTGCTTCTCACTTCGGAGTGTGAAAAGAGTTCAGGCCTCAGAATCTGGAGTCATTGATTAGCCAAGTATGTTAATGTGAGGGATGTGCTGCGTCTTGTTGGATGAAATGCTTAAGTAAGGTAGAAAGAGAGAAAATTTACAAAGCTGGGCTAAAACCATAGAGGGATAAAATATACGCGTTAAACCAATAAAGTAAGACAATGTAGAACTTTAAGTGCACAGTGACATATTCTATTAATCAGGTAAATGTGTACAGTATATATTACAGTTCATACCTATGTACACATACACATAAATAACAGTACATATCTGTGTATATATATATACAGTATATATCATAGTATGTATCTATGTATACATACATTATATGTTGCCTACATTTGCATACAATATGTAAGTGTTTATTTATGTATACCTACATTATATGTAACAGCACATTTGTATATAGTATACATTATAGTGTGCATCCCTGTATATGTACATTACATATTGCCGCACATATCAGTGTATAGATACTGTATGTACTTATCTGTATTTACGTAGGTTTTATATAACAATTCATACATATAGTAAAATGACAGTACATATGTATAAATAAAGTATAGATTGCATATCTGTATACATATACACACATACATTGACATGGCTGTGCACATGTTCCTAAATAGATAAATAAATGATATAGAAACGTCAAAAAAAAATCACAGAGTGGGTCATATCAATTCCATAAACTATAATTACATCTTATCTCATTCTTTTGCTTTCTACCCATTTTTTGCATTTAATTTCTGTTGTTTTCCTCCTCTTCATCTCCTTTTTGGACTATTTTCAATTGGATAAAATCTCCTAACTGAATTAGATGTTCCCGCCTACGTACAATTGAGATATCTGTTACAGCTGATGTGCCGTATAATGAATGCCTAATTTATGTAATTAGACCATTAAGCATAATCCGAGCATATGTTCTAAATGCCCTGAGGTCTTCCTCCCTCGCAGTTTCCCCCTCTGATGTCACCGTGGAGGCTACGCAGTCTATAATCTGGCCTTTGATAAAATAAACAAATCAAACAATGTATATGTTTGATCTAATAATGATGAAAGTGAATGTGTCTTATGTGATCAGTGGAACTCACGAGTGTTAGAGAGAATGTGCTTGCATTGTGATTTGCGCGTGTGGTGGATAATTCATATTGAAGAGGGCACCATGTGAACGTGGCCTTTAAGTAGTGTGAATATCCCGTCATATGCTACATTTCAGCCATCGAGGAGGTTATTCTGAGAGCCCTCTGTCTGCTAATTAATTGTCATCCTGCTGAATATTCATACCTTATCATCAGTGCGTCCTTAATTGCACTGTAAAACATCTCTGGGGGCTGAAATCACCGTGGACTTAATTAGAAGCTGGGTTCTATTGGCTGCAGCGTCAGACGGCAAACTCTCCTTTACCTGATTGCTCTGACTGACTTTAACACACGGAACTCTTTAAATCTGTACCACTGCTTGTCCAGGTGAAATGACTGAAATAGAGAAGTGCTTCGCTAACACTCATATATACTATGTTTATGTTTTTGGGAATTACACGTTTGCCCATCAAATTGTCATCCTACCTCACACCTCAAGCGAGTGGAATTTGTGTGTTTACTTGTTTGTTAACAAATCTACATAGCCTGAAGTTATTATAGCTTCATCCTCCTTCGTGGGGACTGCAAAAGGATAAACACGTTCATTAAAGATGAAGTGACGATCATCATGAAAAGGACTGATGATGTCATATTTACACTTAATTTAATGACCATGGGCAAATTGTATGGATTTTATATATTTTTGTATAATTTCCTGCTTATGCAAAAAAATAATTTTTTTTGCTATTTTATTTATTTTAGGAAACTTATAACCTATTAATATGATCTCAGCCTTGGAATAAAATATTTGTAATAAACATCAAATTAGAATTTAAATTTCTCTTAATCGTACCCTGAATGGCATTCTCTCTCTCTCTCTTTCTCTCTCTCTCCCTCTCTCCCTCTCTCCGTGGGTCTGGGTGGCAGCATATCTCATCTCGATTCACTGTGACAATATTGTTTGGCTATCATTCGCTGCTTTAGGATGAATGGCATCGATCCTCTTTTAACAACATTTGTTTCCTATTGTGTTCGGGGGCGCAGCAGAGGAGGGCAGACGTGTGAAAGTGGCTGTTTGATTCTCTTTTTCATCCCCATGACCTCGGCTTTTGTGTCTGGTCACCCTGGGAATGTCACGCCTCACTACTCTACTTTAAGATGTTTCAGAAAGTGCCCTTTGTTTTCCCTTCTCTCCCCTTTTTTTAAGCTCACACAAAATTGTTCTTGGTCCCCCCTCCTGCTATAAAGGATACTTCAGACTGAGGCACGGTTCACAAGTGCAATGCAATTTGGCTTATCCCAACCTTTGTTCGGGTTTCTACAAATGACCAAACATAGTGCAGACTTGATCTACTGCTGCTTGAACTCAGGAGTTTGGGAGCAGCTAAAAACCCCCTATTCACATTCAGAGTCATGGTGGTATTTTCACTGTGTGCATTGGAAGGGGACAAAAGGCCTACCAATATCCCATAACCCTGCAGCTCAAAAAGCCACATCGGCTGTGTGTGAGAGAGAGCGAGAGAGGGAGAGAAAAACTCTCGGTTGGTTAAGTCTTGCAGCAGGTTAACTTGCAAATCGCATGCAGACGTAACCGTGCAAAAATCAAAGTCACAGGGATGCCTCGTTATTTTTTATCATAAACACAACATTCAGTTATGTTTGTCCTTTTTCTGTGTACACAACCAGGGTGTTTGAATCAGCTGATATTCAATGTAGACATATACACAAATCCATACACTGTAAATATATACAGTATATGACAACCTACATTGTGGGGAGCGTATTTTCTGTTTTTTGTAGAAGTATTTTATTATTAATGGTCATTAGTAATATCACAAAAAAATCCTCCTTTCAGTCGGAAATGTGAAATCGAGAATTTGCACTTTTAACATTATTTTTCCAGTGCATTAAATTGAATTAAAATCCCTGCATCCCTCAATGTTTTTTGTCATATTTCCCACTGTGAGCCATTTGTCCAGGGACCTATAATAATATAATCCCAGTGAGGCTATAATCTCAAAAGGAATAATATAGTTTTTTAAGGAATAAAATGCATGTCAGTTGATGTTTGATACTTGGCAGTGTGTTGTCATTATCCTCGCTGTGTGAGAGGGGTCGACTGGGCCACTTCCTTTTTGACAAAACCTTTTCAGATGGACATAAATAGGGAATGACAGGTGTTAAAAAGGCACTGCGGAGGAGAAAATCACCGAACTGCTCCAAGTTTTGGATACATTGATGAGTTGTGAGAGGGGAAAAAAAAAGACTTGGTAATTGCAACAGTCTGTGTATTTGATCTAAAGCAATGTAATCAAATATAATATCAAGACCATATTTATCCTGTATAGATTGATAGACATTTTGATTGATCCTGAGGTTAATGCAGCTGTCTAGCTCACATATAGCACACACGTATTAATTACAGCAACACCTCAGAGGGAGAGGACAAAATGCAAAATATAGCAAAATAACTTACAGGAGGAGTAAAAAAAAAAAAAATACAGAAGGAATGCACAAAGATGTTATAGATACAAAAACAAAATATACTGTACAAGAATCCCTGTAATACAAAAATAAGACTACTCAAAATATATACGATAAGATTACAAAATAGAAATGCAAAGAATACAGCACATATGGTCCAGATGAAATGACTCCCACTAATAAATATAAATCGATTTTTTACACTTATATTTAACATGCATTTATATGGCATTTGTTGTTGTAATCCCACTGATTTTTGCATCTCTACCAGTCGCTCCAGTAGGGATAGACGCTCTCCTTGCCCCTGCTCTCTGGGTGAAAACGGCTCGGTGTCCCCGCATTGCGATTCTTTTGGTAATCCGTCAGACTGGTGATGGGGCGCATTGTGGATTTATGGGGGGGAAATTAGCATAAATTATGAGCAAATCCTGCGTGTGCGTGTGTGTGGTCCCCGGCATTGCAAACCCTCCAAGCGGAAAGGTGGCCCTGGCCAAAAGCTTGAATGGCAATAGCTCAAAATAGGCTTCCCATTTGGTTTTCACATTCATATAATTGACTTATGGATATTTTATACAGTTTTCACCACACCGTCCTCAAGGGTTTATTTGCATTTCTGAAGTACTTTTGAGTCGTCTTTACGTGAACACAATAGAGCCGATTGCCTCATGAAGTTTCAGTTTGAACAGCATTGTTTGCATTGTGTCGATGTTTTCATATATATCGTCCGCCTCATAGCCGCAGCTCTGGACAAAATGACGACAAAAACGAAGTAACATTTCCTAAACGTAAAATAAAAACACAAATAAATAACTCACAAATAAATAACAATCAGCTATGATCGGTAAAATAGCGCCTGCTCACTCACATATTAAGATAAGAAAAGAAAGAAGGGTTTACGCGCGCCCGAGTACCGATGCGTAAATTACGCACAGACAGACAATTCAATAAAACAAACTAATAGAGCATCTGGGATGCTTAAGCCCAAGCGCATAATGGCACAATATAAATTACAACAAAACAAATCGCTCCCTTGTCCAATAATTAATTTCACATCAAATCCGCGCGTGTATTTATGAATTAAAAGTCCACCGAATAAGTATGAGCGCATACCTTCACACACTGAGTGCCATCACTGTTCAATTCCGGTTGCCGAGCCTTTTCACCTCTTTTTCTGCCTTCAAATGGAAATGATTTCTATTGGCCCAAGGTGTCCATGTAAATAGGTGTAAATGAAACCAGATTATGCCTTCCTCCCAGCACCCCTCCTCCTCCCCCTCCTCCTCCCATGGCAATTGTCATGTGATAGCAAAGAGGTGGCACATTAATGGAGCGCCTCTACAGGGGTCTTTTCTGCTCATGTCACCACATAAAACTATCAGATGGTTAGAGGAAGGCCATGGAGGCATCATCCACTTAGCTCGTCGTCGTATCAAGTGCGCCAGGTGAAGTCCGTTCAGCGCTGCTGTAGCGGGACACGCTGACTTTCTTTTGCGCCGCAGATTTACAGCAGCCCGTCACTTCGTAAATGCGCACCGGTGTCCGAGCGCCTGCACAACCAGGCTCCTTTACGCAGGTGACACTCGAACGCAACTTTGCAAACTTCGTGTTTTTATCGACAAACTTCCGAGGACTTAAGGGAGAGTAAGCTTTTTTTGTAACATTTGTGAAACACATCGAGGATGCCTCGTCCGGGGAGAAACACGTACAGCGACCAGAAGCCCCCGTACTCCTACATCTCCCTCACTGCCATGGCGATCCAGAGCTGTCCGGAGAAGATGCTTCCACTTAGCGAAATTTACAAGTTCATCATGGATCGATTCCCGTATTACAGAGAAAACACACAGCGGTGGCAGAACTCCCTGCGCCACAACCTGTCCTTCAACGACTGCTTTATCAAAATCCCTCGGCGCCCGGACCAGCCAGGTAAGGGCAGCTTTTGGGCACTGCACCCAAACTGCGGGGACATGTTCGAGAACGGAAGTTTCCTGAGACGGCGCAAACGGTTCAAAGTGTTGCAGGCGGCGGATCATTTGGGTCCCAGTAAGCAGTCCGATGCCGCCCATTACCTTCAGCAGCAAGCCAAACTCAGACTGAGCGCACTGGCGGCCACCGGGACGCATCTTCCACAGATGTCCACGTACAACCTCGGAGTGTCCCAGACGTCCACGTTTAAGCACCCGTTTGCCATCGAGAACATCATCGCCAGAGAATACAAGGTTCCGGGGAGTCTGGCGTTTTCCACCATGCAGTCCATGTCCGCCGGGTACCCGCTGCACAACCAGCTGACCACCGCCTGGCCCCACATGTACAACAGCAGCGTCATCGACACGGCGGCGCCCATCTCCATGGGCAGCGACTACAGCGCCTACGGCGTTCCGCTCAAGTCTCTGTGTCACGGGGGACAGTCGTTACCGGCCATCCCCGTTCCCATTAAACCCACGCCGACCTCCATGCCCGGCTTCTCGGCGTTACCCCCGCACATCCCCGCCTTCCTATCAAACTCTCCGCAGTCTCTGAGCCCGACCTCCCCGCAGACAGCGACCAGCCAAAGCAGCCCCGCGACGCCCAGCGAGACCCTGACGAGCCCGTCCACGCTGCAGTCCGTGGCTGTCCACTGACCCACGACGCGGCGGACCCGCGTCCCACTGTAACGGACTGTAACGAACCAAACCCAAAGTTTCTATTTTTGTCGTCGGGAACTATCAAGGCGAGTCGCGTTCTCGGTTTGTTTGTGTACTACGTGTTGAATGTGTCGCTTTAAAAAAAATAATCGTGTCATTAGAAGTACAGCACAGAATCGTACAGCGAAGTATTGCTCTTGAAAATATAAATTATTTGATTGTTTTTTTTCCTTCTATTTTTCCTGTTTCGTCGAGTAAAATGGAAGCGCGGGCAATTTATTTTGGCACCGTCGACAAAATCCCGCATTTCAGTTCGTTCAAATGGCAAAACTTTTGAACCGTTTCTGTGTGTAATGTCGATGAAATTGCGAGGCAATGGTTGTGTGTGTGTTTTTTTGTTTTCTTTTCATATTGGAACGATGGTTAAGGGTATACCAAATAGGCATCATAGGGTTTAGATTCGTTCTTACCATCCCTGTAAAAAAGAAAAAGAAAGCAAACTGAAATATGAATTCTTTTCAAAATTGAAAAGCAGTATGGTGAGACGTGCTCAAATGCAACATGTGAATATTGCAAATAAGTGATACTGAAATGATGTAAAAAAAAATGCACTTTTTAGTTTTATGTTTTAGATATCTATTTTCCAGAAAATGTTCTGTGAAGCATTTAATTTAAAAAGCTGTGGTGACCACGTGTATCAGATGCTGTAAATTTGTACTTTTTTTAAGGTAAAGCATGCATTACAAATTTGTGTTGTTATTGTTGTCGTTGTTTTTTGTTTTTGTTTTTTTTGTTTTGTTTTATTTTTTGGTTCATTTTTGCCAGCATGCGTGCTTTTGAAAAGTGTGCAAACAGTCTGCCATGAATTGGAAAAAAAATGGTCATCGAAATATTTTCTCATTAAAAGTGAAGTAAACAATCGCAGTGTATTATTATTAATTATTTATTATTATCATTATAATGATAATAATAATAATTATTGCCATTATTCTATTAACTTTATTATTTATGATATTTACTGGGTGTTACACGACAAAAAGATTTGCGCATCAGAAACCTTTCTCTATTTATTTTTTAATCCATAAAAAAAAATCACACCAGGCCTAAAATCTGCTTCCTTCCCTGCTCTCCGTCTGTGCGAGCTGGGTGCTGGAGGCTTTGCACGGTTGGGAGAAATGAATCGTGCAGTCGATTAGGATGCATGGAGTTGCCATGCCATGGTCACAGCGCGGACAACTGCGCTCATTCATCAAGCTGTAGCCTTCACACAATTACGCTCAACAATAAACATTTAGAAAGGCTGCAGAAAAGCCGCAGCTCAAACTTTATTTTAGTCACTGTTGCACATTTTTAATTTCCCCGACGTCGAATAAAATCACCACGTCGAATTTTTCATTCTATAAAATCGCAGCCCGAGTCTTTTTTTCCCCCTTTTTTTTTATTCAACAGGTTTTTGTGAAATAAAGGCGCAGGAATGACGTTAATAAAGCGCAAAATAGATATTTAACGTCTACCTTATTTGATTTGTTTTCACAAAGGCTTAAGTGAAAATAAAGCGCTTTATTTGCCTCCCTTATAGACGCAACAGCCTATTTCGGGGTATTAAACAAATACATTAGAATTCCGTCACTTTATGCATGGAGTAGATCAAATAAAGGGTCTCGGGCCACTTCATTCTCTTCTTTCACTTGAATTGAAAGTGCAAAGAATTGCAAACTTAGACTGGGCCACCAATGTAGATTTAGCCCCTTTTTCAGCAAGACAAAAAGACTGATTTCTCACAAACACATTGCTGACTGGGGAACTAGGAAACGAGCTGCGAGACCCTTTTGGAATTTAAATCCACCCCTCCCCCACGGACTGTTTGTACAACACTGTTAGTTTTTTCCCCCCACTTTGTGCATTTGTGTGTATAACATTAATGCTGACTGCAGATGATTAAATATAGCCAAGTTGCAGCGTTTCCAAACTTTAATTTGCAACCTGCGTGGTCTTATTGTGCGTAAAGACAACTAATTAAACCACAGTCATAGACAATTGAGTTTTTATATTCACGTTTACATAATATTGATAATTATGTCAATACAGCAACACATCTAATGATCACTGTTGAATAGCCTATTAATTAAATGGAAAACAGAAAAAAAAAACAGAGTATTGAAGAAGGCTCTAGAAAGACTCACAGCATATTTGGTATAGTGCAATATTATCATATTGCATTTTTATACTTGTGCTTATTGTATTATTTCAATATTCCACGTTTTATAAGTCTGTGTGCTTGATGCTGTTGTTAGTAAAATTGTTTATGTAATATAGAGCTGAGTGTTTTAAAGGGTTTGTTTGTGAATTGTAAATTAAACGATGTTAAAATATTTAAATGACATTTTTAATTTAGTGTATTTTGTACTACTTCAAAGCAGGAGTACGCGGATCTGCTCCGTTTCCAAATGGAAAAATTGGAAATTACTATTACGTTCCTGTCTAGACTGTAGAAAATATGAGGGTGTGGTAAGACTGTGACTCAGTCAAACAAATAAACACCTACAGCTCCAACCAAAGTAATCAAAGGATGGAATTAATCCTGTCTGGCATTAAATAAAAATCATACAGGTGGGAGTTACACCTGACGTTCGCCCCAACCTGAAGGCAAAGGGGTTTTTTTTTCCCTCTGAACAAAAGCCTTCAAACAGAGGACTTTCTGACACTACAATGGCTTCTTTCTCCGAATATCACAGCGGTATCCTGCAAACTTCGCTTCAAACTTTCTCATCTTTAATAATAGATCCCAGCCTTGCTGTTACTCAAATCCAAATCTTCGATGCAGCAGCTTCAATATGGAGTCGGTACTCTCTAATCTAAATCTGCGTTGCCCTTGTTCTCTCAACTATGTTCTACTTAGACAAAGAAGAAGGTCATCCCAGGCACGGGATGAAATATAGACCACGTGCAGAACCCCAATGTTGTCGTTTAATTAAAATAATTCATTAAAGTGGAGGCCTTAGGTAATTAGCATGTGTAATTTATGATTTGCTTAATGCATGCAGGCAGTGGCCTCCGCAATAAACTCAACTTAACCTCAAGTAGGAACCTGATATGGACAGGGTGCTGTTATTTACAGTGTGTTTACTGTTTGGATATTTGTCAAGAGGAAGTGTTTCATAAAACCCAAGGCGTTATCGCGGCTTTGACTGCACACCAACAACGTATTTGTTTTAGACTTTATCTTGTGGATTTATGCTCACTCATAATAAATGTTCTCAAGGAGAGATATTGGGAATTGCCGTCACGATTGAGTTTTTGGCGTATGTTCACTATTACTTTGCTGGTCACTATAGCGTTGGAAGGAGTTTTCCTCCCGCTGACAGAATGAGGCCGTAGACGATCACTGCGAGGTATCTTCATCTTCTCCCCCTACCACGTGCTGTCAGCGCTGACTTTAGGAGGCCGCAAAATAATCACTGATAGACACAACTTGCATTAATTATCTTCTGCAAATGTGTCAATCCTTTGACAAGCCTTTGACATTTTGAAACATGGTTAGTGGCTGTGGTTTATCATTCCTTGCACATGCATGTAGCTCTCTTCTAAAACAACACGGGTAAAACAAATATTTTCAGATGGAGTTGTGCTCCATGGTAAACAGATTTATTTTAGTGGTAAATAGAGCAACACGGCTGCCTGCTGATGGACAGGAAAGGAGCTTTTGGAGGTCTTAGATTGTAATTCAGATTTATTTTTTAATTATAATAATTTGGATTTTTCTTTTTTTCAATTCCAGAATAAACAAATCACACAAATTTCCCACAATTTGCATTATGATACTTCACTTCTATCGGACAACACAAATAGCAAAGACAATGATAAACTACTGTGTGCCCATCATCATTAGACTCGGCTTAAGTCATCAGTCATTATGTGTGAATCCCAGGTTAAATACATCACATGCCTGCAGTGGCAGAGAGCAAAGGGCAGGTATAGTGGGCAGGGGAAGGCTGGAGCATTCAAGGCTGGCTCAGCCAAACACCCATGTGTGCATGAAATTAGAGTGTCAACATCTGATTCATGCTGCTGGGTGGTGACTGTGAAACAAATTATGTCAGCGGGTGGCAGCGGCAAAATTCCACAGCAGAGTCGCAGCAGATAGCGGTTACGTGGAAGTCATGGCAGGTCAAATGAAACCAGTCAAACTGTCTGCCCAAAGGTGATCGGCATATGTTTCAACTCATTCCAGAATGACTGAAATGTCTTGTATTAATGGTGTTGACCTCGTGACCTGCAGGTTTCGCAGCTCTAAGAGGAAGGCGCCGCCACAATGACGATCTAATGGCTCTGTTCAACGGGGTGATAATGGTTTATCAAGATAAGGATGCTTATTCCCTCAAAGAAAGATGCAAATGATTTAAGCAGTAGGGGAAGACGTTCTACAAGGACTACAGGCAGAGGAATTTCACAGTTAATCGAGCAGAGACACAGATCAGGGTAATTTTATATATGGAGCACTTGCAAATTAAGTCTAATGTTAGATCAAGTGGGCAAACATTGCAAACAGAATTGCATTAACCGTAAATTTGATTGCAAATGTTCTTTCAGTGGGGGAGACAGAAAATCACTGGCATATTTCCCAGGTTCCATTTAGAATATTTAATGCAACACTACGCTGCCTTTGTACATAGTCGTGGGCCCTTCTTATTGGCTCCTGAAGGTGTGCAAATGTTGGGCGGGTTGAGACAAGGTGAGGCAGACAATCAACAGTAAAACCATCCATCAAGCTTCAGGCACCAACCCTGTCAACCACCACCTTCAAACACCACATTTCACTCACCTGGACGTCTTTTAGTTTTGTTTCTGAAGTGGCACCACGACAAAGCGATTGCCCTTGAGTTCGATGGGCGCATTTTTATTCTCCGTACAAATTGCCGACGGTGAACATGCAAATTTTCACCGCGTTAATTGCTGATAAATGCATTATTTTATTTCACCGTGTCCAATCTGGCATGCCTATGCAGGGCGTGTTCTAAGAGTCAAAACGCTCTGCTTTGTCCCAGCTTGTCTAGTCACAATCAGTCGTCTGTTCCTCGTTCAACATTCGGTAATCTGTTGCGCTTGCACGTTATTGGATAATTATATTTGTTATTAATTGCTTCGTTCAGAGATGTCCGGCAATTACAGCTCGACCAAATGCTTGTTCGTGCAGAGCCTCGGTGCGGGAAACGGCGTAGCGCTCAGACAAACAAGCTGCTTTAATGAAGGTACTTAACAGGTTTAACACCAGAATGTTTTTGTTCTCAAGTGCTTTCGCTGTTAGGTGCTAGAACTGTAACAGATCCTGTGGATTTTAGCAGTCTGCTGTTTCCCCTTTTAAACGTGCGACGAAAAGCTCATTTATCACCTTTCTTTGGGATCTTATCTTACCCTCTCCAAACATAAACTAACACTTGCAAGGAACTTCAAAGGTGGAATAGGTGGCAGAGGTGAGAAAAAGGCCTGCATCCACTCGGGGCCAGTTCCTCCCAGAGATGAGATGGAGCTGATTAGCAGGAGTGTGCTGCAGGGCCCCGTGGGGCGAGCAGCTGGAGGAGCACTGAGAGGTGTGAGCTCTGACAGCTCCTGTGTCTCCCCTCTGGATACTAAGGGGTCAGGGCACCCTCGGCGGGACCGGGCTCCGTGCTGGATAGGAAGTCAGCAGTAATTGCCATTCAGCCAGTGGGCTAGAAACGGAGGCAACAATAAGCAGACAAGAACACACAGACGGTTTCCTCTTTGTCTTGATGTGTTTGAGGAAGGATGCTATCTCCTCACCAGTAGAACAAAGCCACAATAAAGTTCTCACAATCAGATAGAGACTTACAGAAGCTGTCCGCTCTTGTCCGGGCCGTTTACGCTGCACAGTTCCCATCGGAGGACTCGGGAAGGCCCAGATGGCTGCTTGGTATTGCATAACAAGACCGCATTGTTTTGTTAATGTAACTTCATCTGTCTTTGATCTAATCTCATGTTGTCATGGCCAGTGTGAAAATCCCTATTAAGTGCATGATCCAGCACTGTGCTCATTGTGATTGTGATAATCTCCTGCATTGAAATTCCACTTTGTTCCTTTGTTTCTTTGTTAGTGAACACAATGTGAGGTTAATTAGCAGCCACTGGTAACCTCTGCGTTTCGGGATACTTCATCACAGCTGAAGTGTACTCTTCACCGGGATACAGGGCTCCTGGCACTCACCGCACTCATTCCACACACAAGGTCTAGCCTGTCGAAAGTAAACAGAACACAAACACGGCACAGGCTTAATCCCTTTCAGACTACATCGCCCCCCTCCCCCCAAAGCATCAACTTCTACACATTATTGATAGCTCTCCTCATTGTTTCCTTATTAAACTGTAAACACACAATCGGAGGTTTGTACAGGCGTATCTATCACACTAATTACAGGATCAGCTTCATCAAAATGTCTTGTTTATTGTCCATAACGTGGTGTCACAGTGTGATTTTTGTCTCTGCTGCTGAAGCTATTGCGTTTATCTGCAATATCGCCCTTCCGCCACTTCAGATCTCCCCATTCCCTGGTGGTCTAATTTATGTTAAGTCACAAACCTCCCCTATGGCTGTTTTGAAATGTTCAGAATGGAGACTGTGTGCTCCAGGTTTATGCCAGCACCACAATCCCCTGTGTAATTGTTCTCTATGGGAAAGCACATCTCAGTGAAACCATCTGCGAGTCCATGGGGCAGTTTCCGAAGAATGAGTGGACTTCTTAGGGGGTTCCACCGCAATCCAGTTTCTCTTGTGAAGCAAGTAATTAATTCAAATCTCAGGAAGTCAATAGCTGCCTGGATCAGAGGCACGCAGCACACAGCTGCTGATACCTCAGAACGCACTGCTTGTCTTCTCAGGAAGTCACCAAACAAAAAGGTTACAATGGGCGCACGCACCCATACAGGCTTTAGATAACACAAATTTTAAACTGTGGAGTTTGTGTGCTTTCATCACACACTTCATTAATCTAAATTGTAAAAGAGAATGAACTGATACACATGGGAAATATGGGACTTTATGACTGATGTAACATATTGTCATTAACAAGCTTTCAAGGTTCTCGGGTTCCTCTAGCCATAATTATTTTATTCCTCGCTGATTTGTTTTTCTTCAGATATAAAAGTAAAAGAAGAAGACGCGGAGAATGAAGGAACATCGTTGTAATACCAAAGATCTGACTTCCAAATTATTTTCCTTGTACTTTCCAAAATAGTTGAGTGTTGACGTTCATACAGAGCAGACTTTTGAGAAGCTCGGGTGTGCATTGAAAATGTGGCGTCTCAGGGCTTTTTGGGTCATTAAATTCATTAAGAAAAGCACAGAATGATGAAACGCAATGAAAGAGCCGGGGCAGCACTTTATGAACCTCAAACGGGGATCACTTGTTGGCTGCATCTTTCCCGTCTGCAAACTTTAAAGTAGAACAGAGAAGAGTCTGCCTCTTGAATTGACTGCGTTCACTCTTGAAGTCGCCCGTCAGGACTTTCGTTTAACATGTCGGTCACCATTTCAGACATGACATGTAATTGAAGATGTAGTCTCTTCCACTTGACTAGACAGATGTGTGATCTCCGTGCTCAGCAGGAGAGGAGAGCGAGAAAGGCTGTGATTCACACACACACACACACACACACACACACACACACACACAGGCAGTAAAGTCCCCTCTCCCTTTCTGTTTCAGACTGGGCTGGGCTGGGCTAAATGCCTCACTGGGCTGCTCCCCACAGCTCATTGTTATCCAGCCCATGGAGGAAACCACTGCTGTGTTTCCAGCCTGTGTCTGACAACAAGTGTAAATAAGGATCTAAATAACAAACAGAGGAATGCCGGGCCGCGAGCTTCACAGGGCTCCGCTCAGCTCTACACTGGCCACCTTAATGACTCTGTCAAAGGGAGCGTGCAATGGTCCGCTAATTTCTTTTCTTTGGCATCATTAGATTGCACTGTAGTGGACAAATGAAAAGCAGGGTGTGTGAGTGTGTGTGTGTGTGTCCTGTGGATTATTGGCTTTGTTGTATGACCAGAGTAAATATAAAAAGCTAGTTTTAGTCAGAAGGTAAATTTGCCATTGTTGTGCCTCTTATTATTAGTGTATGTTTCAGCCTTGCGGCTCGTTGATGTTCTTATTTGGAGATGATGTCTGATGACGATCACAGCAGAACCATTGACATAAGTATCCAGGCTCTTCAGCAGTGAAGGAATTGCAAGTCTTCTTGAAGCCGGATGAAATCATTCTTAATTTTTATTCTTCATGACATTTGTTTACAATTTAGTGGCGATTTCATATTTCTTCCGCTTTTTGTTTAGTTTTTGTTCAAAATGTACTTTTTTTCTCATAGATTTCTGTTTTCAGTGTGGGTAACAGCACAGTGAGTCAAGGTTGCTTGGCTGCGTGTGTTTGTGTGTGTGTGCGTGCGCCATGGCGATGGTTTGTTTACATTGGAAAGCAGTTCGACCCGCAAATTTGAAAAATACAGTGAAAACAAGTTTTTTTCTCTCTCTCTCTCTCTCTCGCTCTTTCTTTTTCTCTCTGTCTCCCTCTTTGTTTCTCTGTATATATAGTATATATAATATATGTGATAATATGATATTTTAAATGCATATATGTAGTTACAAATAGTTCCAAGTATCTGTGAAGCTTTTCTTGCACCACGTACTTCAGTGGAGGAGCAGGATAAAAATTTGCTTGCTTCCCGTGAGTGGAAAATAAACATTTTTGTCTGAATTAATTTTTTTTCTGCCTGATTAAATTCCCACAGTGTCCCCCAAACGTCTGTCCACTTGACCTTTGACAGTCAGCCCCTTCCTCTTACAGCACGGAGTGTGTGTTGTGCAGCTTGACGCAGAGAACTGGAGTGTACAGGTTATGAGTCCTCCCCTTTCGGACAATCTCTCCTCTTGGAGACGTCGTTGTGCAGGGCTGGAAAGGGCTTGCCCCCGTGGCCACAAATCAGCGGGGAAAGCAAGCTTGTATCTTCAAAGGGTGGGCTTCCCCCCATGATTTACAGCCCCCACAGAGACGAAGTTAGGCACGGCCACTGTCTCTGCACCTGGGCCTTTATCAAGCAGCCAGGATGAGCTCTTTGCAGAAGACATTCAAATGTACAAGGAGCAGATTAGGCTGACTCAATCTTCTTTTGCATGGAGAGAGAGGAAAAAGAAAGAGAAGCGGCTGACTTCAAAAAGACCCCTCTCCCTCCGCTTCTTGAATGAGTGAAAGGGTTCGGGAATAAAAACAGCCTTGTGTATTCAACGTGCTAATTCACAACTTATTCCTCTAATACACTCATGAAGCACTTTTAATTGTGTTAGTTCGCATTCCAAAGACATGTTTGTAGCTTTTAATTGGAGGTCTCTTTGAAATCATTGAAATGTATGACTTGTGGGGCCAACTTAAACAGTTCTCATGTGCTTGGCTGCTGGGTGGCTCCTTTTCATTCCCAAACATGGGTGGCTTTACTGAAGGCCTTAAACACAATTTAACATAGACTGATATAGTGAATGAATGTGGCCTCAAAGTTTCCTCAGGTTCCACATATAATACATCCCTTATCACCATCTTATCATTGTATTTTCCAATAGTTTGGCACATTTGCAAAGGAAACTTTTAGTCATTATTGATGGGGACTGGTGATTGATCCATTTGTTTGTTAATTCTTAATTTGTTAATCTGTTTTGTTTAAGTAACCTGAAATATTGGATTTGAGTCAAATACTAAAGTTGTATGTACTAATTATGCTAACAATGGTGATAAATAGTAATAAAAATGGTAATAATATAATAACAAAAATAACAACAATAATAATAATTCTAATAATAATTATGATAGTAATGATAATTAAAACAATGATAATAATGATGATAATACATATATAGTTTAACATTTCAACATTTTAACTTGGCTTGTTCGGCCTTGGCAGAGGTATGCCCAACATTTTAGTTTGATATTGGTTTGAACTTTGATAATCCACACCAATAATCCAGTTAATCCAATATTTGATTTCCAGCTTTTCCAAACGGAACAACAATGAAGTTGAGCTTAATTCAGAATCACATCAGGAATGTAACGGTTCTCAGTGTAAACAGTTGGAACTATACTATTTACTGAGGGACACTTGTTTCTCTGTAATTAAAATCGGACACATTGAGTGTGTCCGTCTGTGTGTGTGTGTGGCTGCAGCTCGTATTTCTCTGTCAATCTTCACACATGTCCACAGTGTTCAATACACTTTGACAACCTCTGCAGGATTCAGTTACTTTTTTCAGATAAACTTCTTTCTCCCTGAATGGATTCTTTCTTAAGCCATTCTGCCTTCCTCTCTTGAATCATCCTTTAATCCAGAGAAAAGGCCCAAGAACTGGCTGTCATCGAATGCAGCCACTGCCAGCACTCTGAGCTTAAATAAAGTCAGTGTAGCATGAATCTAATTCTGTGGATGTATGGCCGGGGATGGTGAATGTTGCGTCTGGAGAGCCAGTCCTCCTCAAAACCTCCGTGCGAATGCTTGGCGACTGCACAGCTACCCACAGTGAAAGGACCACCCACTTAGGGTTGAGAGGGGATTTGAAGCAGGCTTCCCTGCCTGCTCATTCCTTTAGAGGCCTTTCTGATACTGTTTGCAGCTCATCCAATTGTGCTGCTCTTAACATTAGCCTGTAGTTTTCTAAAGCAAGCAAAGACGCTCCATCTTTCTTTTAGGGTGCTATCAACGTCCAGTAAATGATTTATTGAGCCTTATTTGTATACGCCGTGTTCATAACAAACAGAAACAAGTCAAACACCGATTGTGTTTTTTTCTGCAGTGTGCAAATTCTGCTCCTCCTAAAACACTCCGTTGATATATTGTCCCCATCAAAGAGTCCAACACTTACTTAAGAAACCATAATGGAGTCTCATCTGGTTTCTTATTTGCATACGCAGTTTCATTTTTTTTGCGATTCACAGAGAATGCGCCGGCGCTCCTCTTCTTCGAGGTCTTGTATATTTGGATTTCCCGCTTCACTGCTCCACCCCAACATGTTCATTCCCAACTGCCCATCTCCATTTACAACCTGTTTTTATCAACTTTTTTCACAAAGCACAACAAAACAGAGGGAGGGCAGCCTCCCCTCTTGTGGGGGCTAACACAGCTCGGAACATTGTCCATGAACTTCTCCTCATCTCCATCCCCCAGTGTTATAGACAAACAATCCTTTCCATATGCAGTGGAAGGGGTCACGGCGTTAACAGAGGGAGGAATGCTTTGGGGAGAAAATATTGTTCAGCAATGACACAGAAGTAATTTGGGTCTCGCTGAGTGATTTCATCGGGGCCTTTTGTCGCCTCAAAGTGTTTGACCCAGAGGTCCCTGTCAGTCCTGCTGTTAATGGGAGCCGGAGCAGAGTGACAGCCCAGAAAGTAAAACATTTTACTACTAATAGTGGGCCTCTGGAGGCTTAGGCATAAATATTTAAGCTCTTCTCCCTTGTCCCAAATACTGGGGGGTCTCCATGGTGCATTTATCTATAATGCAAGAGAAAGAGCAAATATATCCGCTGGATGCTACTATACTGGCTTGTTGGCATTTTTATCACCCCCCAGAAGTAAACTACAAGAAACGCATAAGAGTGTGAGTTAAGTTTTTGCAGGAGGAGTGTGTTTGTATTCATCTTCAGCAAGCAGCACGTGGATGCACATGCAAAGATATGAACTTTATTGGAAAAAACCCAGGTCACGAATGAGGAGACTTCGCAGTGTTTCCCTAATATAAGAGCTGATAAAGAAAATGTACTGTCTGTGTCCTGGTTTCTCAAAGTAAACTTCATTATACGGGCGATGTGGCTTGTGAAGGTGGTCTGACGTGCTTTGAATGATGGTCTCCACAAACAAAGCTGCTACACAAGCCATCGAATTATCTCTGTCAAACTTTGGCGTAATCTGGACTGATCCTCTTAAAAATATTTAAATGAAAACATTAGCACATCAATGGGCGCCATGGCAACGCTGTGTGTATTCTTCTTTGGGGTGCCTCTTTAACGCTGCGCTTTAGAAAAGCACATCTCTGTTGTGTTGACAAACAACAAAACAAACAATATTAAATGGAGGAGCGGAGGTTTTTCACGCCGTTGATGGATAGAGGAATGTGAAAGGCCGGAGGAACGGGAACTGAATGAGCACTTAAGTTGGAGACGGTGGTAATTATATGATGTCTGCTGGAGTTATGTGCTTTTACACGGACGATGGACAGAGTGAGAGCCGTTTGAAAGACGCGGCGGACGCTGTGAAAGTGAATCTAATGCTACACTCTTCATAAGTGTTCACTCAGCTGCTTCATCACTGCTTTATAGCTGCTTATTATTGGAGTGCAGAGTGAGACCTGAGAGGATCATCTCTCCCCCTAGTGGCCGAAAACAACAAAGCCTGGATGAACTCCACAGAGCTCAGATGGTGTCTGAATACATTAGAACATAAACTCAGGCAGTCTGGTTGGTGCGGTGCAACAAAATGTGATTATGTTTGTGAAAATAATAGTGCTTCCGCTGTACTTCCTCTGCATTCTGGGAAATGGGCTGTGTATTAATATAGCTTGTGGCTTAATTGGGTTTTGGATGGTAGATTAATTAATTTGTGGCTAATAGGCACAAACATGAGAAAACAAACTTCTTTACTTTAAGCTCAGGCTGAACATGGCATCTAAGTAAGTAATGTAAATTATGCAGACTGTGTTGATTATTCTGACAAAGAGGTTTTTGTAAGAGGTGCTTTAAAAGATTACTCCTTCCTGGCATTTTATCAATTGCACACTTCCATTAATAAGTTATGCTGCAGATTTGAATTATTATTCTGCATTGCTTCAACAAATATAGTGTAGTGATTCATGACACTGGGACTAATATCATCAATTTTACATAAACCACGGCAGCTGAATATGTAATAGAACGCACGCACGCCATGCTTAGTACCTGAGTAATTAATACAATAACTACTTTAATGACTAGTCCAAATGGGAATTTTTGTAAAAGTGCCAGATCTATAGATCATGTCGATTAGCACATAAGTCGGGGTAAATTTTTTTAACGTATTTATTTTATTTATTTATTTATTCCACAGCTGATTATCTCATTTCTATCATTTTAAGCCTAAAATCTACACTTTTGCCTGCTGTTTTTGGAGAAGAAACTGGATCTCTGGTGCAATACCAGAAGGATATGGGGCTGATAGCTTACAGAAAGGAACCCCCCACCCCACACACACACACGTCCTCAGCATAAAATGTGCTTTAATCAGCAGAACATCAATTAACGGCTGCAAATAAAATGTCACCTTGCCGTTTTGGGGAATAGGTTCCTCCCCTCAAGCTTTCATATGGAAAACTTTAAAATTATGGGAATTTTTATTTATTTACCTGCCTTTCCTTTAAGAGAGATGTAACTTATGTCTGCCCAGTTTTCAAACTTAGCAGCCAAATTACAACAAGAGTGAAAATAGCAGAACATATCAGTATTTCGAGCATCTTAGTTAATTCTTTAACATTAAGAAATTGCGTAATTTGTCCAATTTTTGTAACAATGATTTGGAAGATGGAGGACTTTGACTGTTGACTGTGCTTCAGTGCTAAGATACAGAACCTTTTTTAGTGAAAAATACTGTAGACTTGGATGATTAAACGCTCATAAAGTCAACCTGTAATCATTCGTTTTCTAATCAGATCCAAATAGACTTCATTAAACTCATCATTATGTTGCAGATTCTCTTTAGAGGTGAACGGACCAGAACGTATTCCTCTCAGTTTACTCATAAATGCCATCTTTTTTTTTTTTTTATTGTCCAAAAAAGACGCGAATACATGTATTTCCATCTTCCAGCACTTTCCCTGCAGGTTTTGACCAAACAATGGCCCTGGATTCTTTACCTGAAAAGCAGCCTGAATGTGAGCGCGTCTGGAGCTTGGAGCTGTGCAGCATATATCAAGCGCGCCCTGCTCATGTGATAATTCTCCAAAGTTAAATAGCCATAAAAGGCTTGAGAACTCTGACCTTCACAATCTAACTAAGCAAGAGAAGCCAATGATGTGGAACAGACCCATCGCACGGCTCCGGCGATGATAAACGACACTCCAGCTTTGCTAAAAAATAACTGTATGTCTTCGATGACATATATAGCGCCAGCATTTCAATACGATCCCAATTTATTTTGCACTAAAATGGTTTATTGTCGGCTATAAAGCATTTGCAGCAAGAGGCGGAAGGACGATGCTGCTTTAGTGCAGCGAGTGTCTCAAAGGCACATTGTTCTCTGTGCAGCTCCATGGCACATCTCAGTGATGTGCTGCAGCTCCACGAGAAGGCCGTAAAAACTATCAAAACTTATAAAGCTTATCATTAGTGTGCCTCACGTCACTCATCCCTGCTATTTTACTCACACTTCACTGTTTTTGTTAGACGACTTTCTACAACCTTGTGTAAAACTTGTATCATAACAGGGAATTCTGGCACAACAAAAATAATTTGATCTCATGCATACACTCGCGCACACACACACACACACACACACACACACACACACATACACTCATTGCATTTACAGACACACAGAGCGCTTCAGAAGCAGAATTTGCCACTTTGTGTCAGAAACTTCTCATAGAGAATAATACGGAGAAGACAAAATGTTTTGCTTGTTGCGAGAGTCTGCCATGATACTGGGTCATTTACAATCCTATAACATATTCAGACACTGAGCAGATAAGCGAGCGATACATCTTTCACCATGCCTGCCCTTCACACTTGTCATAGCACCACCATAAACAGCATCCATAACAATTGAGCCCACAGAGGGAAAAGCTCCAATATGCAGAGGAGCCTGGAGCTAGGGCACACTTTGCTAAGAAATAGATGTTTTTCAAGTCGTCGTGGAAATATGAAAAACATTGTTCCTGTGACAAGCGATACGTTCTCAGCAGGATTTTTAGTTTGCAGCAAATGCACCTATAATTAATGCATGCTGCAGTGTTTAGTGAGAGCATTCTATTATTTGTATACTTGGTAGAGGAAATCTTTATGGGTATGTAATTAATCATAATTAAGAAGATTTTGACAAGAGCTTGGGGACAGAGCAGACAAAGCCCTCTTTCTAAATTCCCAAGGAGGGCACTATGAAATGGATGGGAGAGGTGTGTAGGCAGCTAATGAGATACATTTCCAGTAGGTCTTGTTAGGGATCTTTGGTTTCCTTTGTGTTAAGGGAGATCATTGAGGGTTGCAACCACTGGCTGGAGATGGGGATGTGCACCTCCTTGTTTCTCTAAACCTCCTCCTTAGATCTATTACAGTGCACTTCACAAGGCTAAGTACCATTTAATTTAGTCGCCCTCCCATATTTATCTTCGCCTCGTGATTTATGGGGTTTGTATCCACGCGCTGGTTATGTATGCTATGTTTTTTACTGTGTTGGTCTGCAGAATTTGCTGCTTTCCTGCAAGACCAACTCTTTTTTTTTTTTCCTTTACCCCCCTTTTGATTAATCATTAACTAAATCATTAATATATGTCATAACAATATATTTTTTGTGCATGTGTGTGGTTTTCTTGCACATGGGACTTTCAAAATGAAGCATGGCAGCGCATGTTATTCATCTATAGGCTAATGCAATACAATGTCAAATAATGGGACCTTATTACACAGCATTCAGGATTTCCGCGAAGGCGTCCATTTAAGTCCGAACGTCTGCTAAGGCTTAAAAAGACAACATTTGCCTCATTCTCGTAATAAACTGATGAAAAGAGAAAGGAACGATTATTTTTAACAACTTTCTCCAACTATAACTGTCAACATTTTGCATGCTACTCATTTCTGATTTCTGTAACACATAATGTGCATCCTTTTCAAAACCAGTCCATTAGAAATAAATCCTTCAAAATTGTACCTAATGAAATGCTTCATATTTTTATAGAGATTGTCGTGTTATTTATGAGGAAAGTGACAAAGTCATTGATAAACTACCAATCTTGCAATGTTAAAAAAATAATTTCATCCCAGATCAGAATCCACACCATCAAAAATTTCTGAGTAGGTCCGCTGAAATAAATAGATAAAATAAACAGATGGATATACAGATGTTATCTTTTGGCTGGAGTGATGAGTAGAAGTAGGCCGTTCTTGTAAGTAAACTAACACTGAAGATTTACAGCGACGTTGTTGATCTGAGGGGCGTATACAAGCAGAAAACAAGCAGACTCTGTTGTACCTACAAGTAAAACTGGTGTGCAAACACACGTGGATTTTAGGACTTGGGAGAGACAAAACGATAAGAGAGAGGTGAGTGACCTGACATGGAGGAAAGTGCCTGTGTGACAGCAGCTTGTCAGCACCTGTGTGTGTGTTAAAGGTGGAACGCTGGTGACTGTTTGATCACACTCCTGAGACAAAGTTGTCCTCTTCAAAGTGTTAAGAGTGTGAGAGACACTCGGGTGATGAATGACCGTCAGTCCACCTCTGTAATTTTCTTTTTGGACGTGAAACGAGCTCGTCTGGGTAGATGTGTGTCTTCACCGCACGCTAGTTAGTTAATTACTCTACGCAAGTAGTGTTGAGAAAGTGGATGACAAAGTGAGCATACCATCTGCAGCAGCTGCTTACTGGAGGCTAAAGCCCCAAGAGCACACATACTGTTCTGACACTGGCATTCCTCACTCTGCACTAGAGCGATAATACCTCAGGTGGAATAATTTAGCCATCGCCCCTGCGTGAGTCACCAGCTATCATCCACGCAGACGCCTGAGGGAGGAATCGACACCTTTTTTCACAGGTTGTTTTTGGTGTAAAACTCACTCGACTGATGTTTAGTTTTCACAGTTTTCATAAATCGTGTCTCACCTGACATTCCTGGGAAAATGAGGCAGGTAGTCCTGCGTCATAGGACGATGTTGTTGACTTTTGGTGACACAAACTATTACAAAGGTTACGCTAGCCAGGGGTAACCAAGCTGGGTAAAGCAACATAAACAAGAGAGGAGTCCTTGGATGTTGAATTTTGACTCCCACTGACCTGAACGCACGCACACAATTACAATCTCACACTCGCAAATTTCAATAGTTTTTTTCTCTTTAATGGGATGTTAATACTTAGAAGTTAGTTCTTCTTAATACCACCTCCTCCTTGACCACTTCGCTGACAGTTGAATTTCGCTTTGTATTATCGGGACGGTTGTTCGCCAGCCTGCAGTTATTACCTCCTACTACCATTAGATGTCAGTCATGAGCAGAATAATAACGCAAAATTAAGTACTGTCCCTTAACAGGACTGCGATTCGTCCTGTAATGAGTGGTATCCCACTGAAGAGACGTGTGAGTGATCCGGAGAGCTGTCCCACTTGGCGACGAGCTGAATTGTTTGATTTCATAAATAATTGCAGTCATCGGGGACACACATTGTTTTAGGCTTAACCGTGTTGTTTACCCATGCCACATGTCTGAGGGAAAGACACTGTTGTGGGTACACACTGCCCTCAAGGAGTTTGTTCGAATCTTACCCAGGGCCCACAGTTGGCAAGTGTATTAAAGGCTTTCCTGGAGTGTGTATTTGTGTGTGTGTGTGTGTGTGTGAATAAGTGAGAGAGAGAGAACTTAAAAGGGGAGAGAAAAACAACATGCATCTAATACTTGAGGTATTTAGGCTAAGCTGTAAGCAAACACATCCGTAGTTAATGAGGCCTGGCATATGGAGTGATGATTGGAATTCATCACCGCTCACTGTTGCTGCAGTGCACGCCTGTTGGGCGACTTGTTATCCTCCATCACCTAGACAGCCATAACACCGGTGAGAGAGATGATTTTGTAGCATATTAGGTGTTATCAAATGAGCAGACAGACGACGTACGTGGGCAAGGAGAGAGTCGAACAACAAAAAAGGTGATTTGCTGTTCCCTTGTTGCCTTCCTGTCTTTTTTTTGGTTTGGGTCAGCAGAGGATACATGAAAGACAGAAACCATCAACGCCTCCGGCCCAAATCCCACTTTACACTCACAAATGTAAAAATTCCTTCCAAAATAAGAAAAAGTAAGGACTTTTCCCCTCCTTGTGAGTGAGCCCAAGTGGTTTCAGAATAAGTAAGAAAACGTGTGTTTTTCTGTGGAAAAGGTGTGGCGCTCGCCTGTGAGAACGTCTCTGCGGTGGACTGTGATTTTTGTGTGAGTGTGTGTGAGCGTATAGTTGTGTGTGCGCTAAAGAGAGCTGAGAGGCAGAGGAGCGGACTGGGAGTGTGTGTGCAGCTGTTAGTGCTTCCTCAGCTCGTGTCGGCTGACGAGATGAAAGGCGGTGGAGGTGGAGGTGTGGGTGGAGGTGTGTGTGTGCTGGAATCTTCATCCTTTATCAGGAGAGTCTCCCCGTGCAGTAGGAAGAAGTCCGGCGTGTTACACTTGTTATAGTGGCGTGTCCCTATTATGAGCTCGATCGTCCCAGTCACCCCTGCGATAAAGCAGCATGGTGCCAATTACGCCGGAACAAGCAAACATATGCCCCTCTGCAAAATCCTGATGAAAGTGCATATTGATGTCATAAATTAGACGCGTACAATAGAATGTTGGGTGTTTGTGTGTAAATGTTTAATTAACCTGCTTTGCCTACATCACTGCTGTGCTTTGCAGCGAAGGAATCAATCTACTTAGCAACCCATTTAACAACGCGCGCTCTGCCCGCCATGACACATACATCGGGGACAGCCGAGCGGTTGTTAATGTCGTCAAATTAACAAAGCCATTAACCCGAGTGATGAGACTCGATTTCACGTGAATGTGCAGGTTGTCAGAGGACAATAACTCCTGGTGTAAAATCCTGAGGTGACTTATTTGGATGCTAATGAGTAAAGATGTCTTCAAACCAGCCTTGCTACTCACCGTCCTCTAATTTAAATATTTAACCAACCTATTGGATTGACAGAAACCTGACGATTTTAGCATCCGCTAAATTCTCCATTGTCTGGTTTTAAGGTTGAGCACTAATGTGTGGTGAACAGTGTTTGTGTGCACCTCCTCCCTTTGCAGAGATCATAGGACACCAAGGGGGCCGTGATGACCCCGTCCCACAGGAGCCTGCTGTTTTGCCTGCGAGGTAAAGAACTGGATGCAGAAGAGTTTTTTGATTTAATCACCGAGCTCCGTGGTGCACAATGTGTACTTGGAGGAGATGGCAATTATAACACCCGTGCCGGCCTGCTGTCCTGCCCGTGTGGTGATGTATTCCCCGGGGCGCCACAGGGAGACAGCGACGGGGGCGCCGCTACCATGAAAGAGCAGAAATCGCCCTGCAGACACACACACACACACACACACACACACCAGGCTCACCAGGCTTATCACTCTGCTGTAAGAGCCAATGAAGAGCCGGATCACTGGGGTGAGTCACACTTAGTTAGTGCCTCCATTTGAATAGAATAAACATTTCAAAACCAGGTTCGGGGTATTTCTGTTTTCCGTTCCTGTGTACTTTTCTGCCAACCCGGAAAATCCAAGCACCACACTGACCCAGTTTATCAAATCCACCTGATTACACAGCTTTACAGTGGTTCCCCATTTTCTTAATCTTCATATTAATGCTATTCTCACAGTACAGACTGACAGCACCCTTTTGAGTGCATTGTTTATACTATGAGGAGAGGATACGGTATTATGATATAATATTGATATTTCCATAAATAAGTACTACTGCCAGCTCTCTCATGCACACCACATCCTTCAGACTTTACTGAGAGGAACTAGCTCAACAACTTTTCATATCGGATCAATCCTACAAGGAATATTGTTGTTTATTGGCAAACATCCTGACACATCATCATACACAATGAAGCAGACATGAATAATTAATGTCCTCCCATACAAAATATTCTCTTGCGCTGGAATGGTGTTTACTCCCCTGCAGACATGCACACAGAGGATAACCTCTGCTGTTTAGAGGAGCTCGGCGTCTCGCTCCTCTAGTGCTGAATACTGAGAAGTTACAAGAGACACGGTAACAACATAAAAGCTGCAAGAAATAGATCAGCAAATACGGAACGGCGCTGTTTAAAGAGTGGCTCCAAAACATTAGGATTGCATTTGGGAACCAGGAAAAGTAGCACAGTGCAATAATCTCATTGTAGCATTTAAAAAACAATTTGTAATCCTTTGTTGGTGCGGATGACACGCAGAGATCATTACATTTACTTTCAGAAAAATCACGGCTTGAAATTTGTACCGTAATTGAAACGTGATAGCGCCGTTATTTTGAATTTCTTGGCACAAATTCTGTTCACCGTGTGTGCTCCAGTGTTGAATTACGCACAACAGCAGTTAACACATGTTGGGATGAGTTTAGATTAGATCTTATTGTCTATATAAGATATATGCCTTTCCTCATTGATAATCATATTTCATTTGTTTTCAGGTTTTAGGCCACAGGAGGACATAAATTCTGTTTTTTTTATTGTGAACAGTTAGCACTAAATCAACAGACGTATGAGTGAATTTTGGATACCGCAGTGACTGTGAGCCAGTTGGGTCCTGTAGACAGTGTGTAGCTGAATATTGAGCTGATGACTGATGAACTGATGGAAGACGCTGCAGCCCTGGGGAGACGTCTTTGTGGGTGAAACGGCGCTCCCCATCTCCCCGTGTAACATTCTCGGAAGTCGAAGCTATCGCACTGTCAAACTCTGAGCTTGCTTTCCGTATTTCTTTCATTTCCCCCCCTTTCTGCATTCAAAATCACTCCCACAGCCTACAGCTATGAGTGCAGACTTTTAGCACACGTCCGCTCTTGACGGGAAGTGTGGGGGACGGCGCGGATCCTGGGCCACCCTCACCAGGGAAAGTGACAGCCTGGATAATTGGCACTAATCAAGCGACTGCTCGTATTGAGAGATTGTGGCTCGGTGCACAGAGAGAGGAACGGCGTTGACCCACTGAGGTAGCGCCCAAGGCCTTTACTCTCCTACAATGGATTCTGTCAATCCACAGCATGCGACAATCATGTACCGGCACCATCCGTCTTTGGTCAATATGCAAAAAAAAAAA
>OMNV01010921.1:2215-12488 GCA_900303265.1 Brotula barbata | reverse complement strand
ATATACAGGATACATACAGGATATACACAGGATATACACAGGATATATACAGGATATACACAGGATATATACTGGATAGACACAGGATATATACAGGATATACACAGGATATACACTGGATATACACAGGATATACACAGGATATACACAGGATATATACAGGATACATACAGGATATACACAGGATATACACAGGATATATACAGGATATACACAGGATATATACTGGATAGACACAGGATATACACAGGATAACACAGGATACACAGGATATACACTGGATATATACAGGATATCCACAGGATATACACTGGATATCCTGGATATATCCAGTGTATATCCAGTGTATCCAGTGTATATCCTGTGGATATCCAGTGTATCCTGTGTATATCCTGTGTATATCCTGTGTATATCCGGTGTATATCCAGTGTATCCAGTGTATATCCTGTGGATATCCAGTGTATCCTGTGTATATCCTGTGTATATCCGGTGTATATCCAGTGTATCCAGTGTATATCCTGTGGATATCCTGTATGTATCCTCTCCTTTACTCCGACCACATGCCGCTGAGTCCATTCGGTCTCCTGCTCAGACTTCTTCTTCTGTGTTAATGTCATTGATGCATTTCAACATGAATAATAAAAACACTTTGTTCTTTTCTTCCATGAATGAATGATGTACGGTGTCATCCTTTGGTGGTTTTCTCTCCGTGTGAACTCATTCAACGTTCAAAGCTCCCGTTCTTTTGTCCTCGCTCCGTTTGGTCCCGGGTAGCCATCGTTCCGTCGTACCGACGAAGCTTTTGAAAACGCTGATGGTGCGTATTTGTTTCCCGACCGCTCGACTCACGTCGCTCTGTTCGCGCTCTGGAGGTGAAACGTCACAGCATGGGTTCAGACAGTCCCACCAATGGATAAGGAGGGGGCGGAGCTACGTCTCCACGCTTCTATAAGGGGGAAGTCAGGGACCCAAAGGGGGCGTGTCCTGGGCGGGGTCCGGTTCCAGGTCCGGTTACCAACTGGTAGACGGGGTTTGAATCCTGAAAAGCAACCCACGTGATCCAAACACCAGGACCAAGATCCAAGCGAAGCGCTCCAGTGATGTGACTGACGAGCACTCGGACAGGTAAAGCTCATCCCTCTGGTCAGTATCTGCTCATTCCTCGTGGCAACGTGGAGCCTGAGCTCTGCGGACCTGATGTAGGGGCCCAGCAGGTCTTATGGAGACCAAGCAAATGTCCAGGAGATCACCTGACAGGAAGTGACACGTGAAGAGGGGACCCGCTGCACCTGTGTTCTCTCTTTATCATCCCAGTATTTGAACGTGAACATGTTTGAACATTTCTTGGTGTTAGTTTCAGAGATTATTCCAGGAGGCCAGATTAACGTCACCGTTTCTCTCTTCGGCTGAATGAGTGACAGCTGGTGTGTTTGACGTCATCATAACTGTTTGTGTGAACTAAATGTGCGACGGGAGAGGACCAATCAGAGCTGCGGCTCGTTGCATTCTATTTGTATAAGACGACGCCCAGCCAAACAGACGGGGAAACATTGCTGTGTCCAAACTTGACCAGATCCATCTTCACACCACATGAACTACACGACATGATGTGGGAGCGATACGAAGTAAAAAACTCACCCAGACCCCCACTGGGCCCCTTTAACAGAGATTAGGGGGCCCCAAGTATCAGAGGAGGCTTTGTTGTCCTCGTACCGTCAAAAGAACCACGATGATAATCGAGCAGAGGGGAAGAATCCCTGTCTCCCTGGAACACACACGCTCAAACACACTCGCACAAACAGCCGTGTGATGACTCATCTCACTCTAATAGGAAAAGAAAACTGCCTTTTGTTTACGAGGGGCCGAGGGCCAACGATTCTCTGAAGTCCACCAAGCGCACCCCGAGTCAATTAGACTGGGAAAGTAGAAGAGTTGGACAAAAAGCAGAGGACGTCTGGAGCCTTCAGTCGTCCTTCGCTGTCTTCAAAACCACATTTTCATCAGCTTTGGTGTAAACTGGACCTTCACTCTGACGTTCTCTCGTCCAGACCTCTCGCTCTGCTTATCGCACTTCCTGTCTGCTCGCGCGGCCTTCAGAAAATCGGGCTGCATGGCGGCACCGTGTGACCACGGACAGGGACCACGGACAGGGACCACGGACAGGGACCACTGTAGCTTAAAAAGCGCTCTGAGATTAGAGCGTGCTAGATTATCGAGGAAAAACGCAAAGATTCACTGAGATTAGAAAGTCGCAAAACTTCATTCGTTTCCCTTCAGCTAAACTTCCATCTCCTCACCGACGCGTGCGTGTGTGAGTGTGTGCGTGTGTGTGTGATCAACGGTCCGGTCTTGCTTGGAGTGACCTGTATTTCTGACAGCAAAATAATAATAATGTTTTTTTCTTGTAAACTTGCCAAAGACTCGGAGAATTTGTTTCTGTGGTTCTTCTTCTACCTGCGGCCGCCCTGATTGGCCGTCGTTAATTGCTCCTGCCTTCGCCCTGGATCGAGGCACCTGGCTTTAGTTGGTCCTACTGGACCCCAGAGGTAGGAGGATGAACGGGGACATCAAAGACAGCTTGGAGTCCTACGGTAACGAGACAACCTGAACCAAGATTTCAGCTCAAATTTGACAAAACTATAGTTTGTAAACACAAAGGCTGTAAGGATCTGACTAGATAAGGATGAGCACTGGTTAGGGAGGGTCCTCATTCCCTTCAAGCCGGTGCAGGATCTCACTCTGCTTTTTGTGACACGTCACCAAAGCAGACTCTCCAGGCCTGGACGTTCGGTGTGTGCGGTCCCCACCAGACAGGGCGGAGCCCCGAGACGCCGCATCGGGTTCAAACAGCTGCGTGCTCGTCGCTGTGCAAATCTCCACCGCGCTCGCACGCCCCGGAGCTCGGAGGTTGGGGAAGCTCACGGTCAGGCCGCTCCAGTCACGCAATCCCCTCCAGGGCGTGTCCCGGTGCGAGGACAGGACACACACGCAGACGAAGAGCGGCCGAGAGCCAGACTGAGACAGAAAGACGCGGCGTGAGAAGTCTCGACCACAGGAAGGCTGTCAAAAATGTTCCTGCTGTGCTGCGGAGATATGACGACATCTTTTTATTGTCTGCAATTTGGTTGCCCACAATTCAAAAGTTTACAGGCCCGCGAGTCAGCTGTTCCAGACCCGGCCCAGAGATCTCAAGGGAGACAAAGAAAAACTAAAGACAGGATCCCTGTCCTGGAACAGAGAAAAGACCAAAACCTGCAAGCAGCCTCAGGACCCCGTCAGGCCAAGGTCCCAGCCCACACTGGTGCAGACTGCATGCACTCCAGCAGTAGACACAGGAAAGGACTCGGGCTTCGTCTGGAGTGGACGAGGGCGCCTGACCCAGAACAAAGTCCCCAAAAAAGGTTAAGATGAAGGAGAAAAGGAAAGTCCGAGAGAGATCCGCCCTCCTCCAGCAGCCCCGTGTGGCACACATAGACGTGGCCCAAGTCCTGACCTGATCCAGAGTCCTGATCCAGACCCTGGATCCAAAGAGGGGAGGGGGGGTCCAGCTGGGACGTGATGGGATGAAGCCCTGTTCAGTTATTTCTTATTGTTCTGGTCTGGTCTCGGTGGGCCTTGGTGGAGGTTTGTGCTGTAATTATAGCTGTTGTGGTGTTGTGGTAATTGTTTAAAAATGAAGTTACCATCGTGACCAAACAAAACAACCAGAGTCCGTTTGGTGCCCTTTTTCTAAACTCTTCAGTCAGAGCAACAAAGCCAATGATTCATTTCAACATCCTGGTTCTCTTTATTGACACTCTGCTGTCATTCACACGCTCATCGTTCACGTTCTACCTTCTTCATACTGTCACAGTTAAAAGACTTTAATGATGAGTTAACACAGCTTTCAAAACATAAAACAACTTACAAGAAATGCATTCAGAGGAGGAAGAGCTTTCTTTTCAAACCGGTGTGTGTGTGTGTGTGTGTGTGGTGTGAAGGTGTGTGCGTATAAAATAACATTACACAGAGCAATAAGCAAGCACACAAACCAAAGATAAAACATAATAAATAAAATACATTCTGTTATCATTTAGGAGATTCTGCTGCACGTGAACATGATGTACATTTATTACAAATCAGTGCCAAAGACCTCCCACAGCACGCCACGACAAGTGAAAGTGGTCTGTAATGACTATAAACATCTGAAGGCTGAAAAGCTACATACCAGTGCAGTCCACTTTACTTTACTAAACCAAGACCTGCATGGGACCCTGAACTCATTCTGAAAGAGAAAAACAAACGGGACCCAAAAAGGAGTCAGAGTCCACACACAGTCCGGGACAAAAGACAAATCAGAAGACAGACAACAACCTCAAATCAGAAGACAGACAACAACCTCAAATCAGAAGACAGACAACAACCTCAAATCAAGAGCTGAATGAACGGAACACTTTGAAAGTCTTCTTCAGGGCTTTAGTGTCTGTGGAGTGTCTACGATGACACGGCGCTGATAGGAAGACAAAGTTTCTCCCTTCCTCGTTGTTGAAACATTCACAGTCGTAATATAAAGTCAGAGCCCTAAATGTGCACGGGCGGATGCAAAATTAAGAGCTTCCTCATCTTCGTCATCATCATCATCATCTTCCCCCAAATCCATCTGCACCTTAACGCCTCTTCATCCCCCTGAAGTGGACCAAAAAGTGCAATGATGTGCATGTGGAGGTTTTCACATGCATGTAAAGGTTCAAAGGTGAAGGACCTTTCACCCCTCGGAGTCTTTGTCAGCAGTAAGAGGAATCACTGCCACGCTCCCGTCACAACGTCCACGTTTCACAGAACCGGCAGGAGAAACCAAACCAAGGGAAGCAGGCAGGCAGGCAGGCGGGCAGGAGAGGGAGGAGAGGGAGGAGAGACGCTCGGCGCCAACAAGAAGAGCTCCATCATCACACAGAGTTTGTAGTGTTTCAACATTTGAATATTGATTATTTCAGTTTAATATTTAAAATATTGTTTGCTGTTAATTAGCGGTTATTTTATTAGATAGGGTGCTTGTATAATAACCTCCGGTCTAGTCTGAAGGGAAAAGGACATTAGTGGACCGTACGTATACAAATAAGGACCGACGTCATGAATCTGAGCTTCCCTTCTGCACAGTGACGCTGCAGCCCCAGATGGAGAACGACCCGGTGCAGGACCCGGAGCCACGTGGGAACGTGTCGGTCTGTGGGTCTGCAACACAACATGGAGGATTTCACTTCAATGTATGATCCTCAGCACCAGTTTCCCTCATTTGGACTAACAGACGTCCTGATTTGACTTTACTTGACCTAAGTCAATGAAATGCTGAGCAGACAGTTATTACCACATTATTTCACATCATCCCGTCTGCGCCAGCTGCGCTCCTCCCGTGTGCAACGACTCCACGTAGGCCAAGGCGCTCTGCATGGAGGTCAGACAGTAGCCCTCCTCTCCGATCAAATACCTGAGAAAAAGACAAAGTTAGTGGGTCAGTGTCCTGGAGTGGACCAGGCAGAGCCCGGCCTCCAAACCCGTCCAACAGAATCCTGAAGACTGGACGCAGCATCACCGCTACGGGGGGCTTCAATGAGGACTGAGCAACTAACGGAAATATGACGTTTCAGCGTAAAACTTTTAAAAATCTAGGCTGTAATATTACAAGATGTGGAAAACAGGAGCAGGTCAGAGGGCACGGGGAGTATTCAGGGAGTATTCATCATGTGAGGCGGACCAAAGCCGCTGACGTCCTCTTCCACTTTCAACGGCTGTTAATTAGAGAGTGACTGAGCGTGAGCAGGAACGTGGGCCCATTCTGCCCAGTAATGATCCAGGATGTGCATCTGTTTAAAGTCAGCAGTCCCGGTCTGATCCCCGGTCAGGATGAGACTCACCCTTCATGGATGAACTCCTCCAGGGCGGCACACTCAGACACCAGCTGGGGACAGTCGCATCGCAGAGCCACAAAGGACAGGATGGGCAACAGGTCGTCTGCGCCGCTGTGCACCCGGGGCAGAGAGGAAAAACAAGAGGTCAACAGAGCAGACAGTTAGAGGGCGGGGCCTGACCCCCCCAGGGACTCTTCGTGGGATGAGTTCAGAGATGGGAGCGATAGGTGTCCCGGCACAAATTGCAGCCAGGAAGATGATGAGGGCCTGATAGCTTTCTGCCCGTGTGCAGACACTGAGCGTTTGTTTGTGGGGACTCACACGCAGGGCTAACCGCTCGCTCGCAGGTTTGCGTGAGAAGGCGGGTCGCTGGCCTTGGGCTGACCCGGGCCGCGTGCAACTGGATACTCCTGCAGGTCGTGGTTATCCGAGCCTTTCTGTGCCTTCCACAGAGAGCCGGACCTCACACACACACACACACACACAGTCGCAACCGTGAATAACAATCTGCTGAGTTCACTACTGTAAACACACACACACACACACACCCACACACACACACCCTATTACACAAAACTGGTGTCTCCACATTCCGAGGATACAAGATATCCAGTCCTGGTCCAAAGTCTTAGTCCACCTTTAGACTTGTTGTTTTTTCTCTTTATTAGATCAGGAAGTGTGTGTTCAGTATTAAGAATCAGAGACAAACAGCTTCTACAGCCTACAGGGTCCAGGATTTAGTGGGACCCCCTTTGAACCAGGCTCAGTTCAACCTTAATGGAATGAAGCCCTAATTAATGTCATCGATAACACCTGGATTTGTCAGAAGGACTACTGGGAAAAAGAACACAAACACCGGGTCTGATAGGGGGACCAGGACCAGTACTGTACGTGGACTTGAGTGAGAGGAAAGTCCATAATGGGTTTGTGATGAGTTTCAGCAACGTTAAAGGTTGAAACCTGTTAAATGACAGCAGAAGAGAAACAGTTAACAGGATACGAGAGGGGGAGGGGAGAGGAGAGGAGAGGAGAGGAGAGGAGAGGAGAATCAGGACACGGAACAAGACCTGGAACCTTCCATGGAAAGATGAATCCACAGCCCAGAGTGCCCCTCAACCGTGCACCAACGAATGGTCACACCCTGACCCTGACCCTGACCCCCGTTTGTTTCTGGACGTTAGGCCACTGCTCTACAATGCAGACATTTTATTTTGAATGCATCCTAAACCAAATACTGCTCATTTTACTTGAATAATAGATAACAGATTGAATAGCCAGAGAGCCCACGTTCAACCCCACGTTCAACCCCACGTTCAACCCCACGTTCAACTCCACGTTCAACTCCACGTTCAACTCCACGTTCAACTCCACGTTCAACCCCACGTTCAACTCCACGTTCAACCCCACGTTCAACCCCACGTTCAACCCCACGTTCAACCCCACGTTCAACTCCACGTTCAACCCCACGTTCAACTCCACGTTCAACTCCACGTTCAACCCCACGTTCAACCCCACGTTCAACCCCACGTTCAACTCCACGTTCAACCCCACGTTCACGTTTGCTGTTGCTGGCTGCTGCTGCTACTTTTTCCACTTTGACTTCTGTATGAACTTCTTTTGATCCGAAATCAGCCGTCACCGGGCTGAAATAAATCACATGCTGCCAAAAAACGTCTTAGGTTGCATTAATACTTTTAGACTCCAAGACTGTCAATGATGACTAGGCTGCATCTCAGTCCAGAGAGAGTTTGTTCTCGTGATGGTGAATTTTTGGACACGTATTTTGGTCATTTCACTCCATATCTGCTGAATAAAACCATGAAATATAAACAAATCGGCTCCAGGTCTCCCAAAAGCTGAAAATGGGTCCAGTAAATGTTCACTAAACGGCGGGGAACACACGGCACAAACGTACGTACAAACGAAGAGTCAGGGCAGATTCATTCCCTTTGATCACACCGGAGAGAGCTTGGAAAAGAGGCCAGAAGCTCTCCTCACCAGTACGCATCAACCAGGCCGAAGGAGGGGCAACGTTCCAGGACCACTCAGCAGAGGACAGAATATAAAGTGTGGAGTCGGAGAGCATTCGTGCATTTGCTACCTTATGAAATACTCTTTGATTTGAGCCTGTCAGAATACACAGCTGGCCAAACGTGCAGGAGTCTGGAGGTCTTGACTGGCATCTTGGATTTACAGCCCTTCTGGTGCTGCACCTGTCCAGCGGCCCATCATGCACTCCTGTCACCAGGTTCTTTGGCGGAACAGCATCACAAAACCGACCACCTTGAATGTTGGCCTCCTAAAGTCTTATGGGACATCATTACTCTTCAGGACAGGTCTGCCATCAGTATGCTTACATGCAGTTTGCACAGGATAAGAATTTGTGGTATAAACTACACCAACGGGAGAGTCCTGTTACACATGGTCACATCAGAACATGACATCGTTACTGAGACGAGGCTAACATGGCAGAGCTGCTTTGTTTCTAATGACTTGAGCCCTCCAACCCCGTCCCACTCAAATAAATACATATACTACCAAACTATGGAAACTAAATTGCTAAACAACAGATGTAAAAATATTCTCAGTGTACAAACATTGAGACGAGGGTTAAATGGAGCAGTGATGATGTCTCCTCTGCACGCATTTATTTGTCAATGTTTGAGACAAACGGTTGTCAAAGCACAACAACTGTAAGCTGAAGAGTCTCGAGCGCTCTCGCCGCGCTTCCCGTTACGAACCTCTCCGCATCAACCCAACATTCCATTTCTTCGCCCGTTAAAATGTCCCTTTTGGATTCTGGGTCTGTTCCAAACTCAGACAGCGCGACCCACTTTTAGGCCTGCTCAGGAAGAGGAACTCTACAGGGGCACTACGGGACAGACAGACCAGGCCAGCCCCCTGCCGTGCCAGCCCGAGCTGAACACTGATGAGACCTGACAAGAGCGGCGACCAAGCCCTGAGAGATGTTTGGACTGAACTTTTGGCAATGTCTTTTCCCTCACTGTGAGCACGACATCTATTGAAATGAAGCCAAGGTGCCAGAGTCAGTGACAGAGAGAGTTACAACAGGATGGGGCGATCAAAAATATAAGTCAAATGTACAAAAAGACTCTCGGTGCTTCAATGGGGGGGCCAGGCTGCATTCTATGGCTTTAGATTGTGTTACAGTATCTCCTTGTCATTTTGGGTCGCTGTTAAGGAAAAAAAAACAAAAAAAAAACAAAAAAAAAACAAAGAAACCAAAGAAACCCAGCCCAGGGCCGAGATTTTGAACAGCAAAGTGGAACTCACAAGAGAGACTTGGATCCAAACAGTAAGTGGTCAGACACTGTTTACTGAGCTGTTCAGGTTATAAAGTGAGAGGCCGAATGGACTGAATACTTTTGAACCACATACTCTGGACTACAATTAAAACTTTGCATTTCAGCATAAAGCCTCCAACAATAAGTAGCTGATACTCACATAGCAGCAGTTTTGGGTGTGGAGTCGACCTCATGATGACATCGGTAATCCTCAGCGCAAGCACAGATCAGGCGTAATGTCCGCACTGCAGGATCACAGCAGAGTCAAAGTAAATATCAACGCAAAACATTACAGGGATTCTCTCCTCTTAGAGCTGACATCTACAGCTGATAACAGCAGTTTGACGCACAAATTTCTATGTAAAATGGAGCTGCTGAAGTAACAGGCCAGGCAGGACTTGATCAGGAGCCAGTGAAGATGGATAAGGGTTGAGGTGATGTGCTGCCAGGGCTCGGTGCAGGTGAAAACCCTGGCAGCTGAATTCTATATGTACTGGAGCCTGTTCAGGGCCTCTGGAGCTGCATAACCCCAGACAGGACTTTCAATAGTCCAAACGGGAGGTAATGACAGGATGGATGGATCAGGGTCTGAGTGATGGGAGTCACGGCTGGAGTCTGAGAGAGAGAGCGGAAGAGAGAGAGATAGAGAGAGAGAGGGGGAGAGAGAGAGAGAGGGGGTAGAGAGAGAGAGGGAGAAAGATACAGTATATATATATATTGAGAGAGAGAGGGAGCTATATATATATACTGTATATATATATATATATATTGAGAGAGAGAGAGAGAGAGAGATAGAGAGAGCGAGAGAGGGGGAGAGAGAGATAGGGAGGGAGAGAGAGAGGGAGAGAGAGAGAGAGAGAGGGGGAGAGAGTTCCATCTGCTTCCCTGTGTGTCTGTCGTGGTGCCCGACCTTTCTGTGAGCGTTCGTTCTCACCCCCCGGTGCCAAGAGTCAAACCCAGGAACACTCAAAGTCCAAAGTGTTTCAACGAAGTACTGAGCAAGAAACAGTTACCAAAATATGTTTCACTTTTGTATTGTAAATAATTTACAACGTGTAGATCAGGGGTGGGCTATTATTTTTC
>OMNV01010920.1:0-31642 GCA_900303265.1 Brotula barbata | reverse complement strand
GGGGGGTATATTGGGAAGTAGCTAAGACTTTTGGGTATAATTGCTGTGGGAATATGAATGTGAGGAATATGAAGAAGCCCGAGGAAGAAGGACGTGTTGGATAAATGGGGAGGTGTGAGTGAGAGATGCAGCGGAAGATGACAGACGAGAAGCAAAATAAACAGGATGACATACAGGACAGGAATTCCCGAAGGATTGAGTGGGTGTGAGAGACAGAAAAATGACACAGAGCTAGAGAGAGAGAGAGTTAGAGAGAGAGAGACAGAGAGAGAGACAGAAAAACGACACAGAGCTAGAGAGAGAGAGAGAGAGAGAGAGAGAGAAGGAGAGAGACAGAGACAGAGAGAGAGAGACAGAGACAGGGAGAGACAGAAAAATGACACAGGGCTAGGGACAGAGAGACAGAGAGAGGTACAGTGAGTGCAGCACAGACTGATTCCCAAGTCATGTATGGAATTAAAGAGTAATCTGATGAGGGAGTCTCGACAGGTTTTATTCACTGCCACAGTATTTGGCGGCTTGTTGGAAGAACCAGGACCATGTCTGCATCTGTATGCGTGTGTGTGTGTGTGTGTGCGTTTGTGTGAGCGTGGTGCTTGTGCATTCTCCCCATCAGCCACTCTGGCATCGTGTCTGATCCACAAACTAGGTTAAACAGAAAGCTGCCGATTGATCCTGCCGTGTTACACTTTGAGGCCTGCTCCCGTCTCACCTTCTCTCTTAGTGCTTCGGGGGAGGTCCATTTGACGGGCAGCTTGGCAGTGTCCTGTATGGAGGAGGCCTCCTTGGTGAGGCCGAAGTCGCTGACCTTGGCGATGTTGTCGTCGGACACCAGCACGTTGCGGGCGGCCAGGTCTCTGTGGACGAAGTTGTTGGCCTCAAGGTACTCCATGGCTTCACACACGTCGCTGGCAGAAGAAGGATGGGATACCAAATGACAAGTTACAGCACAAAACCAGCTGGAATCCAATCACGTCACAGAATACTCCACCGCACTATCATGCGCTGCTTTACGTGCTAACGCTTTAAGTTGAAAGTTTTACATTGGCACTTCTCTGACAAACACACACTATAAAAATAAACCTTGAATCTTGCCTTCCAGTATTCCAGAAGACATTACTGTATGTTTGCTTGCTGTTTGGTCATCTACTAATTAAATTTTTTAATGGCTGCATTCACTTACGCAGATGAAAGCACTGGATAAATAAAGTCATTAAATTAAAGATGCCGAAGATTAAGGCATCCGACCCGCAGCTCGAACAGCCGTTCATAAAGGCAAACAACCTGCGTGAGAGTTGCCTCTGTAGCCAAATGGTTCTTTAATGTTCCCAGCTAAGCGTGTCATTGTACGAGCTGCAGAGATGAGCTGATTGAACAGCTACTCCTCATATTTAATGAGTGACTGAACAGGCTGGTCAGGACTTACAGAGAGAATTTGAGTAGGCAGTCTCCGCCCAGCACGGTCCGTCCTCGTGAGCGCAGGTAGTCCACTAGACTGCCCTGTGGAATGAGAACTCATCATTTATATTACAATGACATAACAATTACAGCACATTTTAAACACTGACATTTTCTAATTTTCATCCGTACAATGCCCTGACACAGCACATATTCTATCATGCTCTATATCAAAAGAATCATTATTTAATGATCTGGATTAAGACTGAGACATACTCACTTTGGCCATATACTCTGTGACTATGTAGAGACTGCCCCTCTCCTCCACAATCACCCCTAGCAACTGAACCAGGTTGTTGTGCCTCAGTTGCCTGTAAAAACACACACGTAAAACATAATGTCAGCACCATTTATTCTGGTTACCCTGAACAGCTTAGTTAAAAAAATCCTCAAAGAACACACATATTTTACATAAAGTGCAAATGATAAAGCAGAATTGGAGCATCTCACGTCATAACAGAAGCCTCGGCGATGAAAGCCTGAGCCGTCGCGTCGTTTTTGATACACTTGACCGCCACCTTGGTCCCTCTGTAGTCCCCTACCTTCACATCTGACAAGGACACAGACAAGGTGTACTTTGAGGATAATATCCAGGAGGACCTTGGTTATTTAAGAGTACGATGTCTGACATGTTTTTATTACGGCAGTCAACGCTTCTGCAGAATGTAAAAAACGATCCTCGTCACAAATCATCTGCTCACCTCCAAACTCTCCTTTGCCAATCGTGTGGATGAGCTTCAGCTCTTTTCTGTTCAAGGCCCAGCCACCTGCCAAGACAAGACACATGACACTTAGCAGATGGCACAAACAAAGCATAAAATCTGCTACACGCCGGGAACTCGAGAATTATAAGGAAGATATGTCGATGCACATAAAATGTGTGTTATCGTGAGAGAGCAGATGAAGGTAGTGAAATACAATCAAGAACCCTTACGATCTAAGCTATCAAACAACTTCCTGTCATGATGGAAGTCCCACTCCTTGATCATTGATATCTCATCTGGGAAATGAATTGATTGCTGAACACTTTTCTGTAAGTCTCTAAGTTTCCCCTTCCACCTTGCATGCTGTAAACATGATGTGTGGGTGGAGGACAGGGATGATGAGAGAAAGAGGAGGGGAGGACGGCTCAGATTGACCTTGAGAGCTGGTGAAGCTGTCGGTGTGATGCGCCAAACATCCGTCCCCAGACACAGAAAGATTAATTACCCTCTGCTGATTAAAGCTTTTACGTCTGGGTAATAGCATAGCATTGCAGGAGACGCAGGCTTTGTCCCTTTATACGCATGTGTGTGTGTGTGCGTGTGCAGATTCACTTTAGACTCCCTGCTCGTGAGCTAAGTCTCTCAGTAAACACACAAAGGCACAAAATTGTCCCAGCGTGCACTGGTGTCCCTGGTGAGCAGTGTAATGAGGCCCAGTGTGTGTCCTTACTCCTGGAGAACTCGTCCTGAGCTGCCACCGTGCCCTCCATCAGCTTCGGTTTATTCAGCCTGGTACACAGGCCATCGGCATCTTTGGTGTAATGCTGGGGACGGAGTAAAAAAGAGTTTTAAAACCTGAGCAAAACAGAGTTTCAAATATTAGACTTGATGTGGACCAGGTCTTCGGCTGGAATTAATATGGCAGTGCGACGCGTATTGTGTCGATGTGAAATATCGGTTGTAAAACAAAAATCAATCAGCTTAAGTGCAAATTAGAAAACGTCAAGCATCGGCGTTCATAAATTAATTCCGACGGATCGATCGGAGTACAAGTCCTTGAAATGTAAAAAACAAACCGTGGCAGCTATTTCCCAAAGAACACCTGTTTCAGAGTCTCAAACATTAAGATGAAACATGACAGGTTATCACGGCAAGCGGCTGGTTCAAGATCTGATTTTCGTATGCAAGATGAAATCAAATATTCCTCAGATCTCAGGCTCTCGGGGAGAAGTAGAATGGATTTTTAATCTTTGAGATGAGCGCATATTAGAATGTATGAAAGAGGACGGTGTAATGAAAAGACCAGAGTCTGAATCAATGGCCTGCACTGGACTATGCAGATTATTCCACCAAAGGTTGAAAAGTTGCCCGATTACAGGTACTTCAGATATTTTTAATGTAGGCTAAATACAGTTCAATTCAATTTTAAAAGGTCACAGGAAAGTAAAGTCATGTTTTTGCCCTTCACAATTCTTCTCAGAAATGAAGATCAATAGACTTTATATGGAGATACTTTACTGGAATGTGATGCATTGAATTAAAATAATGCAATAAAAGAGATGAATATATAGGGCTCATCCCAGCCGAACGCATTAGACAAAGAGAAGCTCCACCCTGCTGGTAGGGAAGTGTGTGGGTGTGAGAAAGGTCGATGCTTTTAAACCTTTCTCCCCCCACCCTAAAAAAACAAACAAACAAAAAAAACCCCCACAAAAACCACAGCGCAGTAACGAGCGACAAACTCATAGGTCATGAAGCTAGGTATTACACAATCACATCAATCATCATCATCATCATCATCATCATCATCATTAACAAGAAACCTGTGGATTGCACAGTCTGAGAGGGAGAAACAGGAGCAAACATCAAAAATATGATTTCTACAAAGGGATTCAGTATCTCCCAGCACTTGGAGCCAAAGGGGATCAACTTTTTCTTTGCCCACTACATTAAGTACGCAGTCTGAACAGTGCAAGTTCCAAAGGCAACCACCAGGGAGCAGCATGGTGAAGGAGGGGGTCCATCACTCACCATGGAAGCAGACGATGTAATTCAAGATATGCATAGTCCCACATGTACAATAACCACCACATAACCACGCACACACACAGATAAATGGAGAGAGAGAGAGAGATCCACACACAAACACACACACAGATACATATCGCATATGTATACACACGCATATGTGATATGCTGTATTCTACGATAAACATTCATGACTTTCACTGTGTGCTTACCAAAAGAACAGATTATAGTCATGTGTACTTGCAATAAGTGCAGCACAATGGACCTGATTAAGCTCGTCTGGTGTTCGTATGACTATAAAGCCTGCTGTGACAGGCCAATGAGACCGAGCGGGTGAGCTGTGAACATGGTGGAAAAAACACACAAGAATGTGAGGAATTCTGTCACAGGCAATAATAGAGAGGGAGACAGTGTGTGAGAGAGAGAGAGAGAGAGAGAGAGAGAGAGAGAGATCGTCAATGATGTAGATGTGCCTCTGAGCCAGCTGGCACGTTCCTGTCAGCATTTAACGCCCCTCAGGACAGAGAAATGAGAATTAAAAGTGTGATAGTCACCAAGCAATCTCAGTCAGCTTGGTGACCATCACACATCTGCTACGGCATTATTACCTGAATACACCTGAGATGTGGATCTTTTTTTCCTTAAAAGACAACTTGAAAGAAACTGTACTGTGTGTGTGGAGTCACAACAGACCAGTCGTTTTGTGCATCATTTTGCAGCTTTCTTGCTATTTTGCAGCATGTGGTTTAACTGATGAGTTGTGCACGAAAAGGCAGCTCGAAAACAGCAGCTGTGGGTAATAGATACCGAAAGGAATCAGGACAGACTTTTCTGATGTCCTTGCGGCAATAAATATGTTTATGTGAGCTTTAAACCTTTGATTCTACTCCGATGAAAGCAAAAAAATGATCTTTTGCTGTACTCCGGGTAACAGACGTAGATTATGCGATTAACTCAAGCAAGTAAAGGCTCCATCAGCTTGCAATCAAAAAAAACATTCAGGCAATTAGCGGTGTATATTTGAAGATCAGCAGGATCCTTTTAATGCCACCCATGCATGTCTTACTCCACATTTTTGTTTTAATTGCAGTATAGATAAAAATCTGAGTTGGTGCTCGATGATTAAATCCCAGGGATTGTACTCATAAAATAAGTATGAGTAGTTCCTGCCAGAGGAGAAACTCTTGAAGAGCCACCATCGACAAGCTAAAATTATGTGCATGCATTTACATTAGCCGGCAATGAAAACTCAGGTTGTCTCAATGTCATTAAATTGGTCGATTAAGATGGGCGGTATGTTCAGAGTGCGTCTTGTCCATAACCTTCGACAGTGTTATCTGCTGCCACTCACCTCCACCAGCTGCATGAGATTCTCAAAGTACTCCTCCTCGTCGATGGTAAGCTTGCCGTTGTGGTAGATGATGCGGTAGTGCTCCACTTTGCCATCGCAGCTTACGCACAGGGTGTAATCGCCGGGGTAGTTGGTGCTCTCCCTCACCAGGAACAAACCCGTTTCAGGGGGGTAAAGCAGCCGCTCGGCCTGCTCCCGAGTTATCTTCCCATGAAACCAGCTGGAGAGAGAGAGAGGGAGGGAGGGAGGGACACGCACACACACAGTCATGTTTGATGCATATAACGTCAAACGTGTTATGGATGAATGAAAACACTTAAAGGTCTCATTTATTGTTCTTGACGTTAATTACAAATTGCACGATAATATTACAGTGTGTGCCCTGTATCAGTTGCTCACAAGATACTTTTTTTCATTTACTGATTGGCACCATTGGACAGAGAGATCCACATAACGTTGGCCGGGGCTGTGCTGTGAAATGTGATAAGAAAAACACGAGCAGGAGGGTAAAAGGAAGCAGACAGCAGCACTTCCAGTCTGTTCAGCTCGAGTGGTGCAGAGGAGGGGCTGTTGCCTCCAAAGGAGTTAGTGAGAAAGTACCTGAGCCCAAACCACAGGATATGTGCTGCTCACAAACACACACACACACACACACACACACACACAGAGCCTGGGGCAGAGTCGGAAAATGACACAGGCACTGCAATAACAGGAAAATGCAAGAACAGCTCAGACAAGAACAGCTCGGGCAAGACGGTGGATCGGACAGGACCACATTCGCCCACTCCTCACCGAGGCGAACTGCAGTGATTCTTCCCCACACGCTGATGTGAAAAAATATCTGTGCTGTAAAGCAGTTTCAACGAGCTCCGAGAACAAACAGAGCTGCAGCTTCCAAGATTTAGCTAGGCGTATACCCTAACCCGGCTCAACCTCACCATATGGCCTAAATCCTCCGTCTATAGGCTACTAATGGGTGGATTAGAGAGCTGCATCATATCCATACTGCTCCAACCTCGTTTCAAATCTCTGCTATGCTTCATCTCCTAATAATGCCACTTCTTACTACACTACATCTGTCACTTTATCCTGTACTTTCATTCTGCTTGGTATACGTTGTTTATCAGTATATGTGTTATGCACAGTTGATATTCACCATGACAGTTCAACGGTTACAGAAACTCAGCTAACATGGTAGCAAAGACTATAAAAATCAGGTTTGTACTTTGGTACTTGCGTAAGAATGACTCCTTAATTGTGAATTCATCCTCAGTCTATTTTTTATGACCTTGAGTATTTTTCTGTTTTGTGTCTTGCTGCTGTGACAGATTTCCCTCAATCAATCAATCAATCAATCAATCTGTTATCCATACAGCTTATCCTTGTCAGGGTACACACTGGACAGGTTGCCAGTCTACTGCAGGGCTGACACAAAGCAACAATCAAACCTATGGTTGATTTAGATTCACCTAGGCTGCATGTCTGCATGGTGGGAGAAAACTGGGTGGGAAACCTACACAGACACGGAGAAAACATGCAAAGTCACGTCACAGAAAGGACCAGGGTCAGCCTGGGACTCTAACACCTTCATACTGTAAGGCAGCAGTGCTAAACACCAAACCACTGTGCCGCCCACAATCAATCATTACTTTCCCCAGTCAAAGACAGTAAGAATAATGTGTAAAACCTCAGCTACTATTGTGAGGATTCAAAATCTGAGTGCCCTACCTACTTCTATCTCCTAATGGCCGTGTGGTACAGAATACCACCGCCCCACCGAACCGCACTAGAAAGCATTACACTGTAGCTCATCCACTCGCTCTGCTTTTGGATGAAAGGTTGTTTTAGCCACTAACAGTGGGCAGTAATCAACGGTTCTAATTGATTTAGCCTATTTCCCCTTGGCTGCGTCTACCAGTCGCTCCTCCCCCTCCTCTTAGTCATTGTCTGCTTCCTTAGATGGAGCATAGAGGAGGCCCCGGTGGTAAAGCAGCTTAGTGTGGGTTGATTTGATTAGATCAGTGCAGGCAGCTTCCCCCGACGGACAGCAGCCCCTCAACTCCCAATAATCCAGCAGCAAGAGCCAAGTGTGAAGGGCCCGGAGGAAACACAGAGCTCCTTAGTAAATGCACACTAGCAGTGTTGTCTGCAAATGAGATGCTCATTTAATAAATGACATCATCTTGAAATGAACAAAACTGTCACTAAAATGCTGTAAACAATTCTGTGTGGCCAAGACGGAAGGAGGAAATGGAAACGGGAACAGAGCGGCTTTCTCTGGAAGAGAGGCACTGCAGGAAGCAGATTTCTGCCACAGGGGGGCAGCAAATATAGCAAGCTGTTGTGTGGCAGAGAGGAAGGCGGGTATGTGTCCCTCGGAGGCTCGAGTCAGGATGAGCATGGAGACAGAAGACCACAGCTGAGAACTTATGTAACCCAGCTGAGGGAGAAGTCTTCCTTCAGACATCTGTTTGTGATTCATAACAAAATCAACAGGTCGCTCACAGTTACAACTAATGGCTCCAGAGGACCACGTCCTGATGACCCCACGCATTTGAAAAAACATATTTAACTGTGCAGTCATCTCAAATGCAGTGCCGTCATGAAGTCAGCGTGGCTCTTTCAAAATTGTTCCTTTACCAAAAAGCAATCATAAGTGTGAAAAACTACTACTCTGATGAGATGTTGGACTATTCCGTACATGAAAGATTACAAACATACATCACTGAAAATCAATGTGAGAATGATGGCATCCTGTATCATACTCATTTACTGCTGTTTTCAGCAGAAGCACTGACATTTAAAATGACATTACTGGAGCTGCAAAAAATTTGGAGAGCATCGGTGTTATTGGCACTTTCAAGGTATTTACAATCTTTTCATTCCAACAAACAGCATGTTGGAGCTGGATGTCCTTTTTACGGAATTAAAAAGTGTGCACAGCGTGGAGACTTGCCAAGCAAACGGAGAGGATTCGAGCATGAAGGTGATGAAGTGAAACAAAAAGCTACAAAAGTCAACAAAGTCATCCCATTAACTACTCTGAGACCCATTTATAAAAGCACCGCAAATATTTTAATGGGTTTGCTTTCTGCATTTGTTTTTACAGTGCAAATGTTTCAATTATAAGGAAAGGATGGGTCTGGCTAAAACATCTTTTGTGAAACGTAAATGACAAACCAACACAAAACCAACACAGATACTCAAAATACAAGCCCAGTGTTGAAAATATAGGTGCACAATTTAAAAAAAATGATTAAAATATATGTATAACCAATTCAAATCTGTAATTGTTCCCTTGTCTTTCATTTATAGCATTGTGCGGTTAGCAACGTTTCAGTGACCCATCAGCCCACGAACCCCGTACGGTTCCCCACACCGTGGTGAAGTGAAAACCCTGATATGATCAAGGTCAGCAGTACAATTCAAATGAGAGCTTGTTTACAATCATTTGCATGGTCTCAATGCAAAGCTTGGGCAGCTATGAGATACCATCGCATTGTTAGGTCATGACACTAACTGCTTTTTTCGCCCTTTGCCTTTGTGTCTACATTTTCACTCGCTGTGAATACTAGTACATTTTCTTTTACATTTAAGGAAGTACAGTACGGGCAACGGCGTTGTAAAGCATCAATCCACCAGTGGTTCACATGATCCAGGCTAAAATAACTTGAATTATGTCAGCAATTTATTACACTCTTAACCTAAAGTGGACATTCTACATTTCATATGTCAGTAATGTCCGTATTCTGTGATTTTTATTGTAGAGATGAAGCCATTATATAGTTACCAAAGATAAACAATTGAATGCAAATTGGGCCTAATAAGACAAATTTTGTGAAAACACACAAAAGTATAATACACAATAAATGTGCAGTTCTGTATGCGTGTCTCCTGGATACTTACGGCATAAGACTGAGTTTTCCTCCGGACTTGACTCCTTCTCTTTTCTGGACATAGTTTGCTGGGATGGTCCCCTCTCTGCCCACTGTGTTCTTCGCTCTGTACCAGTTAGGATCCTAGGACAAAAAGATAGAAAAGATAAACACGGCCGTCAGCACAACGTTTATATTGATGCTAATAAATACAGCACGCTACTTTGTCCTCTAGATGAGGACTGTTGGTGTTTTTGTGCTCCTCCTCAACAGCACTGAGTCAGTAGCAGGCCATGAAAACTACTCCACACACATAAAGGAGAATGAAGGCTGAAATACCGGCTGAATTACACATCTGTAGGCAGAAGTTAAAGCAGGCAGTGAAGGATGCGGCTGCCTCCAGCTGAACAGAAACTTACTGAATCTGTTCAGAAGAAGTCGACAGAGGTGAGGTAGCGTTTGGCCAAAGGGATATTAGTCAGCAGAGTAAGAAGGGTTACATTGATTTCAGGTTTGGGTGAAAGCTAGCCGCACTATTTCAAGCATCCATACTTTAGCCTTTAATCATTAATATAAATTGATTTTTGCGCTGCTGAGTGGAAACTCTTCTCTCAAGATCAAAAGGGAGTCAAGAAATTACAAAGCAATATTTGGAGCGAGGCACGGATGTGTGTGGTGGTAAAGGATAGTGGAGGCAAATATAAATATATTGAGTGGTGACAGTGGGACAACAGAACTAATTGCTGATCTTTCCTTGACTTTTTTGCCATTCATTTATTTAGATTAAACGGCTGGCTGACTTTAGAGCGGCACAATTGTTTCGTTTGCACAGGAAGAATATACCTGTATATTTAGAGGGATTGCCTTAACTTCACACAGTAGCAAATTTAAAACAGCTTCTATTCATTTAGTCCATTTAGTCCATGTGTTACTTTACCCTGGTGGCTCCGATGATGGTCAATACGTCTCCTTTACAGAAGGGCAGGTCCTGTTCGTTGGAGGTCTGGAAGTTGTACTTGGCTACACACTCTGTGCCACTTGACCATGGCGCCTACATTAAACAGGACAGACAGGAGCCAAAATCACTCACAGCAAAATCAGCATGTACATCTGAGGAGGCTGTCTAAAATTTAAATTAATTTGAAGACAAATGCACAGAGCTTTTTGGATTCTGCTTTTCAATCATCTTTACCCCATTTTCCCAGAGAGCATGAGTTGTCTGGTCACATTAAGTAGGCTACAACATACTGACATAAAATCTTTCAACAGACATATTGGCTTGTTGGAAGAGAAAAGGTGATGATGACACTGTGATGGTTCAGTGGCATTTAGATGTGTTAGTAAAGGTCCACAATTCATTAATTCCATTTAAAAAAAAGAAAAAATCCAAATGAAAAGATAAGCAATGTTTTGGAATTTGTCGCATTCCGATCAGTTTATAACCTTTTTCAGCCTTTGTTGCCATGCATGCTGGGAAATTCTCCACTCTGCCATGGCGATATAACACACTAGTATGGGAAATAATTGGAAACTATAAAATATGAAAATATAAAAGTTGTGTAAGTTTTAAGTCACTTAACTAGTTGCATATTATAGCATAGCATAAGCAAACTAAAATAACAACTGCTTTCCATTACTCACATGCAAAGAAGAATATTCTTTCAAAAGTGAGAAAATTCATACGAGTATGGAGTTTTGGGAGGAGCTAGCTGTGGGATGTTTTAACTTCAGAACTAAATTAGGAACTACTTGACTGAAGATTAGAAACTAAAAAAAATCTCTCTTTGAAGGAAAGCTGCAATTCAATGTCTAAAATACTGACTGAAAACGATGGCGAGGATAAGGATGCTGCTCCAGTTTGTATTGTGCGATAAAAGGCCACAGTGCTTCAATGAGATGAAATGAGCACAGAGCAGCAGGTGTGAGCAAGCAGGTAAAATCCTCGCACGAGCTGCTGTAATCCTGCCAGTTCTGAGTACGGCTGAATGAGCATCAGTAACTGGAAGGACATTTCTCAATCAAGGCAACAGAGTGATCTTGGAACAGTGCGAAGCTACAGAAAAACCTTTTTATGTCAAGTGTTTTATGGGTTCACGTGAACTTTTCTAAAACAGAAATACTGTCTGGATGCTGGTGGAGATGTCGTTGACGCTCCAAGGCCACTTCAATTTTCATCTTAATACGCAAAAACCTGAAATGCACTGAAGCCGCATTCAAACTTATTTAGAACTAGTACAGACCGACCTCTGTGCTTCCACACAGGAAAGCCACAACATGGTGTTTTTATTTGACTCTAATGACTCTTACCTCACCGAGCACAGACACGCAAGGTTAACCGCTTACAACCATTAAATAGCACAAAGACATGCATATCAACCAACTCAAACCTATTGTGCTTCTTCCTCTGCAGGTAAAGCAAATGTGCGTGTTGACATTTTCTGCCAAAATAAAACAGTGTCACATCTAATAGACCACAATTTCCAAAAGTTACAGGACAAATACAGATACGGGTATCCATTTTAATCTTCAGCAATACCATCACCGTTTAGACAGAGGCCTAAGGTCTCACCTTTACAAGCGAATGGGAAAGCGCTTTTTGTGCTACGGTAGCAACTAACAGGATGCTTAGCTGCTGATCGAATTATACGTACTGATAAAGGTAAAGATTATCCTTGTAAAATATCATTGAATAATAAACCAATTGATTAGTGCTGCTTTCATTGTAGTTAATAAATATATTTTGAGGCGAGTCTCCTACCACGACTCAAGTACCAAATGAATTTCATGAGATGTTGCCAGCAAAGTGCTGATTGTGCTGACAACTCTTCAAAACATCAGGGTGATTTCCTTTAGTACACCGCATTCTTGTTACCGCACATGAATTGTGAAATATTTCTTCCATTGTTCTACATCATTGTAAATAAGAGGTATCCTAAATCCTGCAGAATATAGCTAAATGTAAATGAACTGAATATAATCAAATCAAAGTGGGATTCTGTGAAATGAAATGGAATCAAGTCATGAGATCAATCTTCATTTCCAGCCATAGACCTGATGTTACTGTCGCTGTGTTACCTACGATAACCTAGATGGCTTTTATGGAGGTATTCACCTCATTATACTGGTGTGGATGTAATGTGGAGGTGCACTTACCTGGATCCCAGACATGATGAAGGGAATTGGGCAACAGGTGTCCTCAGGTAGGTAGGGGGTTACTGTTCACTTGGTACCATCAGAGCTGTAACACAAAAAGCAAATATCAAGGCATTAAAACCAAAGAAAAAAAAAAAAACATTTTGAAAATTATGTACATATATACATTTGAAAGGTTGATACGTCCATCCATTTTCTTTATCAGTTAGGGTCGGCTATGTCGAGCAGAAAAAAACATGTATGCAGGCAGTCTGTTGCCTGCGACGGTTGAAAATCTGGCTGTAGGAAGCGTGACTGTGTGTGAGAAAATGTGTAAGCGTGTTTTGCATGTCGGTGTGTGGTTGAGTGAATGTGTATCACTGTGTTTGTCTATCAAAGTCATGCCCATGTGTGCAAGTCGGACCTACAGACATTGGGTGTGTGTGTGCGTGTGTGTGCGTGTGTGTGCGTGCGTGCGTAAGCAGTGAACCCCCATTCGACTCAATGGAAACCTGGCATATGTTTCAGTTAAAAACGGTTGCAGGTTGGTGGTAAGACTATTTATTAATATTATCCCAGTATAAGAGTGACTGAATAAGGCCCGGCAGTAGCCACCATCCACAACGTCTCACTTCCGAACAGCCCGGAAAACAGGAAGCTGAGGGGAGGGGAGGGAGGTGAGGTGAGTGAGAAGAAGGAAGTAGCTGACGCCTATTTTCCAGGGCTTCGTCTGAGGTAGGGCGGGGGCTATGGTTGAAGGCCAGTGTGAGCGTGGGGCACTGGTGCCCCTCCTGAGACTGACCACACAACATTACTGACATTTTTACGAGCCGGGACAGAATACAATAGGGAACAAATCTTTTATCACCCATTCCTGGCACCATATTAGACACATATTTTGTTGCATTTTCAAAGTAACATGACGCTCCATGTAACTTTATATTCGTGAATATAATACAACTCTTTCAGAAGGCCATACTCACTAGTGCACTCTCTGAGAGCATGGACAGACACACTGCACAGTACACACCATATCCTGCATGAAACAGGAAGCTGCCTAATTGCAGAGGAGATCAGAATGAAAACTGAGAGAGCCAAGTATATCCAAGGCCTGGCTGTTCTGATGCACGCAGAAGGGGTCGACGTCTTTAGCTTTGCTATTTTTTCATCTTAAGCATCGCTCTCGAAGGCAGTCGAATGGTAATCTGAGCGTTTGAAACAGAGACTCCTGCTTTAATTCAATTTTCCACAGAAGATAAGAGTCTGGCTGCTGCAGTGCCACACTTCCTGTCATAAGATTAGCGGAACACTTCAAAAGGCATAGGATGAAACGATGAAGGATGAGGTGGTCTTTTTGTCACTCCATGTCAGTGGGGGGCACAGGACGGTCATGAGTTGCCTGCTCTAGGAGGCAGCAGTGGAAGGAACTTGACAATGAGAAGAGGGAGGAGTCAGCAGCTTCTATAGTTTATTTAGCACTAAAAGAAAGGCGAAAAAAGGGTATGGTAAAAGATGTCATGTTGATCGTTTTAAATCTTGAAAGGAATGAAGTTGGATTATTATTTTGTTTGTTTAATCAACATGAGTGAGTGGGGTTTAGGTGTGCTGCTCCAAAAACAGAGGAACAAATAAAGGAATCAGACCGATGTCAATAATGGGACCAGCTATATGATATTCAGACCAACTGCAGTCAGGGGGAGGTGTCTCAAATAGAAAAAAAAGACAAAGATTTGCCTTGGGGGCCCTGCACAAAGTACACCAAAAAAGCCTAAATTACTCTGTCTCGCAGGACGTCTTTCTGCCCTGGTTCGGCTTCATATTAATCTCATATTAATTCACTCGGTTTCTTACCGTGGAGAATGTGGTGAAGACACATATACTGTACTAAAAATAGGCTGTGCATTCTGATGACACACATAAGAAAAGAGGTATAATGGAAGTGGACAAATCCACAGCGTGTAATGAGACAGACAGAGCGGTACGACACTTGGTGCATATCTATGTAGCAATCTCATTAGCATTTGAACCAAGGTCAAGGACCATCTTAACACCCGACACCAAAGCTTCAATCCTGTTGTGAAAGAGTTGCTGCGTGGCTGTGCATATGTTAAGGTCACACATCAGTGGATGCGTGACGAACATTTAGTATTCTAGGCCACCTTGGCTAAATGATGTGCCATATCCGCACCTCTTCATGGTCTCCATCCATGCCACAGGAGCTGCTGATGATAGTGCCATGGCAACCCACAGTGACGTTACTTGAACGTTTGATGGAGCGCTTCCGTGAGCGCAGTAGCGCCTTCTTTGTGTGATAACAAGTGACAGTAATATTGCGGCTGCCGGTGTCGTGTCTGCCTTCTGTTGTTTGCAAAACCCTGTTCCACTTATAATACCTACACAAGTCTTTGTACTCCTGCCTCCTGCTGCAGTTCAGTGCATTGCAGCTGCTTTGATGAAGGCAGATGAAAGTGATACCTTGACTGTGGGATGCTGTTGCTCCGTGACCTTTTACTGTTTCGGTGTAGGATCTTGTGTCACTGCATGAATGTGTCAATTCACCACCGACACAAACCTAGTACGCGGTGATTTAACTCTCCTGTAATGCTCCTCTATTCAGAATACTGAGCTAAATTGCAGCTACAGGAAGCAATCAAAAAGCAGCTGTTGGATGCTAGTGTCTCCACTTTGAGCCACTCAGTGCATGCTCAGAGGAATTGGAGAGCCAGACATCTCAGTAAACAAAATCTCACCTATACTTATCTAATGCAGCAGTGACGCAGATTGCTGCTGCCTAGCATAGAACAACGAGAGGTGGAGAAAATGAAAATTATGATTAGATGGTACCTGCACGTTTGCATCTGACGTCCTATGTTCTCTGAAACGGTTGTACTATTATTTCTTTCAAAGACAAACTTTTCAGCTTGATCTGATTTGACAATTTGACCTAAAAACATAATACACAATGCAGGAAATAGGATGAGAGTGGCTTTTTTCACTACTTCACAACTCTAATGCTGCATTGTATTTGTGAACAGAAGGAGGAAATGTATGTAATTAAAACAACAATACATTCTTAAGATTGTTTTTAGCCACACTTCATGAAAAAAAATTGTTGAATACAAATGAAATCTAGAAGAAATTAAACAGACTTCATAGGCCACTACTGATATATGACCACAAATGTGTCTTCTAGACTAAGAGATATTGTATTTATTTATATATTTAATCACTGTGCCCCTCAAGACATATTGAAGGTGTGCGACTGACACTGAATGAGAAAGTGAAGATGGATTCATGCTTTTGCTTTGGTGAGCAGCTCCACAGACCAACGCAGTGAAGGGTGATATTGGTAAACAGCCCAAATGTCATCCTCAGGTGCACTACCAAATCTTCCATTTGCCACGGCTGCCATGTTTTTTTCTGTCGAATGTGACCAGGTCTGCGTGTATGAAGCTTTTACTCTTAATTTTCCTGCTTTGGGAGTTTAGAATTGTAGACATTTTCAGAAACACAGCTAGAAAGACACACAACACTATTTGTAGTGAACGCCTACTGAATGAGGTAAATGTGAAGCTAACTGTTGCTGTCATCTTGATTGAATAAATAAAAGCTTAAACAGAAGAGCCACACCACAAGTGGCTGATGTATAAAAGCACTGAAAATACATTGAAAACATGTCAGTGTAACATGCAGAGCCATTTGCTTGGAGACAGACCCAAGGCCATACATACATTATTGACTTTCTACTACCACAGTCTTCTGCTGACACATGGCTATAATGATGATGTAATTAATTGTCCTAAAGGACAAATTAAATTTTCTGTGCCAGAACAACAGCTCCTATCACACGGCATTAAATAGTTTCACCAGTCAATAACATTCTTGGTTAGCAAAATAAGGCTCAACAAAAAAACAGCGGTTCATGCTGACTGAAACGTATTTAACCTCACTTGTTACAGGTTCTCAGTGTTCTTGCTGACAAAACAACCTTTGTGGGTTCATAATAACATTAACCAAAATTGGCCATAACAATATTACTTATTACTATCGAGTTTTGCGCAGAAGACAAAATTTGTCATCTTGCAAACACAAGTTTCATATAATTGACACAAAAAAATAAATCGATGGAGTTTCACAAATGATTAAGAAAAATGATCCGGTGCTTTCAATTCTGCTACTCTCGCATACAAGATGCATAATGTATAAGAAAATCCAACATGCACACAATTGAACATGAACTGCACGCAGCCCCATACACTGTCACGTGCTCTCACCTCACAGGGGCAAACTGGGCTCTCAGCTCGGAAGCAAATAAGTGAAGGTTACCAGTGAATTTCATTGCTGAAAAAAAACAGCAAGGATAAGCACTTTTAGACAGGGGCAAGAAGCTGGTTTAGCAAGCTGTCAGAATATTTGATATTAAAGGTGAAAGGAGAACACCGGGGATGGCGACCAGGTATTACTGTCCTCACTTTACAACCTCATCCATGAGATCCTGACTAAAGATACTAACAGTAAGAGTGGACAAGGTTGAATAACTTGTTTTTAATGAAGAACTCTACAAAGTACTGACTGACAGAGGAGCCTGGTCGATGACATCAGCACAGATGAGAAAGACAGATTTGTTGATGCTGATTGGGGTTTGTGAGGTGTCTATAATTGCGATTACTGTAGATTTTTCACAGCTATCCAGCAATCTTGCAGGGAGCTCCACTGTCGGACATTACGTTAGCCTTGTATCTGGCTTTTCACATGTGATAGAGATACAATCAGTCTAAGACGAGTAATGCATGAGGTGTAAATACCCTCTCGGTAAGATAGCATAGCAAGATAGTAGGACCCAAGTGCTGGTACAGCTAAATGGAATGTGAGTCGTTGCCATCAGGCATTACAGATTTGAGATCATACTCATATGGTGTCACTTTAAAATCTATTCTCTTCCCATTGTAAAACTGCAGACAATTCTATATCTTAGTAAACAGTATTTATACAAACCACATATATCATTTTCAGCTCCAGTCTATTGTAATTATAGCATATCGCAGACAAAGAATTCAACTGCTGTACTCACACCCTGTGGTGTAGCGAGTGAGTTCTACAAACTGCTCTATATACAGCAATTTAAGTCATATATAAAACTGTCAAATGTAAAGCACACATCACCGGTAAATCTAAGGCATGAACAATCTAGTGTTACAAACAATATACCACATCATAACGTTTGTTCTAGTATACAAATATAAATTTCATAATTTATTGCAACTCCTTAGCAGACGAGTTTCATATCATCATCACAAAAATAGTGGCGGTTTGGGTAGATTTCAATCCATTACTCAATACAGAGTTTGTTCTGTATAGTGTACTGTAAAATTGGGGGGGGTATGCAAATGTCACATGGTGGGTATGCAAATATACAATACAAGCTCACAGGGCTGGAGGCTAGGCGGAGTGGACAGTATGGAACTGTCAACAGCAGATGACTTGTGGTTATATCAAATTTCCCCATATGTAAAATTCTTGACAGCGTGCCTGCTTCTTCCAGCAAAGGATGAAAACACAAGGCAGATGAGGTGTCCGCCACGGAACGCGCTGACTTAATGTGACATCCCTGGTTGGGAAATATGCAAATGCATGTGCTCATGAGTGGGGTAAGATGTTTTAGTATCTATACTCTGTTTGACATCCAATCCATTCTGTCACATTTAGGTTATTTTTAGAGATGCAGCCTTGCTGAGACTGACAGAAAATTGCAATTAGCAGACAAGTATAAATTCTTGACAATTGAAAAATCCAGTGACTGTTACGTGTTCTCTCAAAGTCCTCAACAACCAAACCACTATTTGAAGTGCGTAGTTTCAGAAAAACAATCATGTTGTATCATTTCCTAAAACACCTCCTAAATCCTCCTAAAGCACATGAAATGACCACATTATCATAATAGACAAGATTCAAAATGCTGGTGTTTGAATACACAAGAGTAAATGCTTTCACTACATCTTGCCAGGGTATACAGTAGATGGGTTGAGTGAAAAATGATCCTCTAACTTTCCCATCATTGTCACTGCATGCATCTAATTTTGACAATACACACACACACACACACACACACACACACAACACCAACACTGGTAACAGCATAAGGCACCACCAATTAACGATCAGATTTCCTTTCAGCTTGCTCCTCATTTCCATTGTTCCTCAGACTTTGGGTAATGCCGTCTATTTCACCTCAAAAACAATATTTTCTCCTGTGACATTTATGCACTTCAAAAGGAATCCACTCGAATAGGTGACACGTATACACAGATATGAGGGTATGACTTGGGCCCGGTCCAAAGTGGGAAGACATTGAATTTGCAGTATATGGTATGTCTGTCAAGATAGCTTGAAACTTCAATAGTTCTTTCCATACTTCTGTAAGTTTACTAAGGAAAGCTGTGACATACAGCAATCTTGACAAACATCCCAACCAATTCAACTGACTTAAAAGCTGATGGATCAGTTAATAAACCTCTCTGCAAATCATGCACTGTGTTAGCCTGACTATCCCTTTATATTATGACCACCATGCGTGGAATTATCCAACGTATTAGGGACTCTGTAATAAGACATGTTGAATGGAGATTAATTAGCCTCTGTTTCCACTGGTCTCTCTGTCGGTCTGCATTTTAGGGGAGTCTGTGGTTTGGTATGGATGTGTGTCGATCTATGTGGGTGTGATGGTGCTGTGCAAATGCAACAACGAACAAACAAACGGGCACTAATTAGTTTAAATGCAAAGATGTGTTCAGAGACACGCGCAGCCTCCCCACACATTTAATGAGCCCGAACGTCCCCTCGTCCTTTTCATCTGGATGATCTGTCCCCTGCCACAGCAGGCTGTCACCACTAGGCCTCCACATACTTCACTGGTCACATGACTCAGGCACGCAGTGATCAGCGAAAGACTAAGTGCAAATAGGAAGGTACATATACAGAAAGACCACAGTTGTAAAACATTTGTTGTGACCTATTTTAACCCTCCCAGCCCCACAAACCCAATCCATGCTATCAAAAAACTACAACCATGGATTGAGAGATAGATGTCAGTGAATGCTGAATATAAGATAAAAGAAAGAAATTCAAGTAGGTATTGGAAATTTACACACCACATACAAACATTACATTCCTCATACATAAATAATCAAATTGTTGCCAAAATGGAGGTGAAGCCAATGAGGGTCTTTGTATATTTCACCCCTTTTCACCAGTCACTGGTGCCTCTCCACTATTTCCTGCTGGCATCTGGATGGTGTTAAGAGGTGAGAAGACTCAGCTATACAAACTCGAGAACTTGACCAAAGACCTGAAAGGGGCTGAAAGTTAATAAAGCTACAGGCTGAGATGCTGAATCAACAGTATTGCTTAATGGAACTTCTTTGTCTCAGCCTTTCTTAAGCAGTAATTATAGCAGCGTACTAGAGGTTAGCACCCCTGTTTTAACCAATATCCATCGGCTGAGCCCTGTCAATAACACTCTTTACTGTTAAGCTTGTGATGGCTGTACTATATTGGTATTCTTTACACGGGATAATACTATGACTGTAATCTGACATCTGATAGCATTAGAGCATTTCATGGCAGCGCAGTCTGTCAAAGGTCAGATTGAATGAATTAAGGGCACAAATTTCTCTATTTAACAAAGATGAACACTGATTTAAATTTAGTTGCTTTAATGTTTTCCTACAGTTATGTAGTATGTCAATGTTACCATGTTTCTTTATATCATGATGCGGTTTTTTGCCAGTTAAGCAGGTAAGAGTGGTTGTTCCACGTATAATTTCCCATGGACAACCATTGGGTGCACTGGTATTGTCATTAAAATCAATTCTGACAGGAACACTTCGACAAGGATAAAGGATGCCAAGTAGCTCCTGCATTCAGCTGATGGATTTGTTGTGTGTAGTCAAGCATTAATGTTACACATTTGAAATATGTAGTACCAAGAGAAGGCACGTAAACTGTGTCACATTTTGTCACGGCAGTAAGCACAATAACAACCAGCAAATTGTTTGCTCCTGATGAGGGGAATCGGATCAGTCTCTGCTCGGTTCATTCCATGCCCACATGTCTGTGCCTAAAATAAGTAATGCATACATTCTTGATTATCGCTGCATTTATATCATTGCAATTTTGAGGCATTCCTCTGCAGACCAGGTTCTCAAATGACTTTGTGGTGTCAGTTTTTACCATTCCAGATTGACATAAAGTAAACGTGAAATAAAAGAAACATTGCTCGAATAGAAATAGGTGCAAAGTTATGAGCCTGTGTAAGTATACGCCTGGCCTTAGGACAATGATAGTGACTACACCAGCAGATACACTTTATGGTCAATCACAGCAATACTAACTAAAACTATTAGCATTCCTGTAAAAAACAAAACCCGGTGCTTGTGTACGGTACTGATTGACACTTCTGTCTATGTACAAGTGCAACGTTTGGATCCGTTCAATTCCTCCTGAATTCAGGACGAGTGCATGGAATTTAACATATTCCAATTCAACTTCACCTTCTAACACAGAGCATAGGCTATGACATTAAACTCTCAATAGCGCAAGGAGAAAGGAGATTTGCGAGCGGTACTAAATAACAAGAGAGAGGAATTCAGAGTTAGTGTAGCCGGCTCACTCCTGTTTATTACAGTTGTGTGGCTCCTCTATCATTTGTTACATAAAGACTTCAGCTTCACACCTTTATTTTTAAAATAAAGGGCTCTTTTTTGCTCATTCACAATTATGATCAATCTGTTCCTAATCCTCCGCTTTCTGTGGCTCGGCAGTAACGGAAAGAAGGAACGCTGTCGTTTGAGGCATTGTAGTTCTTCAACCGTCTCTTTTAGCCTTCAATGTGGTCTAGTGCAACAAAAGGCAAGACATCAAAATGCTGCCTTGCTCAGATGTATCTCAGTGTCATTCACTGAGTGACAGGGGGAATGGAGGAACCAAAACCCAGATTCCAACACACAGCACTGGGACTTGAACCAACAACCTTGTTTTGATCACTACACTGACATACACTGTAGGCTCTCTGTATCTCTCTCTGTCTTGAAATAACACCAAACCTTGAACAAACCACAATCTCTCTGATGCATCATTTGTCCCTAGCCATCTTTCTAGAACAATATTTCTGTTAATTTTGATATATTGTACCAAACTGACCGGGTGTCCGTTCCTATGCCCTTGTCCGCCGCCCTTTAGCTACCAGACCCTTCAACTTGGGAGACCAAGAGGAAGACCTAGGACACGCTGGAGGGATTACATTTTCAGCTGGCCTGGGAATGCCCCAGGATCCCCCAAGATGAGTTGGAGGACCTGGTCCGAGATAGAGAAGTTTGGGCTGATCTGCTCAGTCTGCAGCCACCTAGAGCCGGACCCATATAAGCGGCAGAAAATGGATGGATGGATGTATTAATTAATTAATATTAACTGTTTAATGGAAATATCCAATCTTGAATTTCAAAAAGGTAAATGGAAATGATTAAGCGTTTGCTTGAGGCGGACACTGTTTTGTTCACCAAAATTAAATGCAGCAAAATGTCACTGGAACCACATTTGCTGAGGAATTGGGTCATGAGAATAGAGTGATGTCATTTGACACCCCAACTGTTTCCGTGTCGGATGTAGCTACTGAGACAGTAAGTAAAAGCTAAAGCTCCTCAAGCAGAGGCGCCCAGTTTGTTTTGAATAGCAAAGAGACTGAAGCAGGACAGGGTAACAGAGGTTTATTTGCTTTTACGGTCTGATTCACAGTTTCTGTTTATGCTACTCTAAACATTGGTTGATTTGTACTTGAATCCTGGACGGAAACCTTGTCACTGACTCATGAATGTGATCAGAAATCAACTGACAAATCTACACAAACGTCAACAAGCAAAAACAAATCAGACTAGACTGTTGTGTTATTTAGTACCAACTGCCCACTTGTCAGATTGTCATTCAGTGAATTGTGCTAAACAATTCTGATCTGGAAGCTGGAAAAACTAAATGCAATAGCCAAGATGTGTGTACATTGTGAACTAAGTGGAAGAAAATCCCATTAGTCGAATGCAGTGGAGGAATAAAGTCTAACCCACAGCAATCATCGTCTATTTTGTCTTAATCAAAAATGGAGTAGCGTCACAGAGAATCTTCTTCCACTGCAGACGCACAGTGGTGGGTAGACAAGCAGCAAGCCTACCTACATAACTGATGTAATAAGTGACAAGCTTGGGCTCGCCTGTGCTGACAGATAAAAAAAGCAGCAGGGAGACAGGAAGCGAGAGAAAGGAAAGCAGAGAATCCCTTCTCTCTCAAGCTCTGGGAGCCTACACGACTGGAGAAAAGAGAAGGGAGGAGGGAGGAGGAGAGGGAGGAGGAAGGAGGGAGGAGGAGGAGCAGTGGTGATGGCTTATTGTTTGAGCTTTGTGTGCTGCGGTTCCAGCGTCTCAGTGCGCACACACGCACATCCAGGCCCGGCTATTTATATCTCCTCAATATCCATGCTGGCTGAGGCAGGCTGCAGTCATTTTCATGATTGCATACATTATGGAGACGCTGCATTAAGGAGTCTGCCTGCTGTGAGTCAACGTGCTTGCATTACTTCTCTTATTCTATTTTCCCACCCAGATAAATTAGCCACCCCCTATTTGAGTTGTTTTAGATGTAGATGGATGTGTGACACAAACACAACACGTTATATTACAGTACAACAGTCAAATTAAATAAAAAAAATGCACAACTGAATACATGAACACTTCCTGTTTATTTTCTATGTTGTGAAAGATTAGTTTTAAAACTGAATGATTATTTGTTGTTTGACTAGTGTAGTACAAGAACATTTCTCGATTCATCAGCTTAATATTTAAAATCTTTTGATGATTCTTATTCAAGTTGTAGCTTTAGGTTTTTAACATTAATGCTGAACTCCGATCAACAATTCACATTATATGATAGGATTAATTTTTTTTCATGTTAATATCTTGAAATTTAATGACATGGTTTCTTTTCATCTAAATGGTAACTGGATGCATTCATATACTGATATTCTGCCTGAGTGGGACAAAGGCACTGGATGCTGATCACAGAAAGAGGGTCCAAGAGTACCGATGGATGATTCGGGAGGCGGGGGTGAGGCATGCCGGGAGTTAAGAGCTCGATGATGGGATCTGTATCTGGTGCCCCGAGGGACTTGGAAAGAGATAGACAAATTTGAGCATCGACCTGTTCTATAATATTATTTTATTTTAGTGGAGCTTCTTTACTCTTGCTCACACATGTCTTTGAATTCCCACACGTTCCTGCATTCAACAATGAAAAGGTGTCCTGCACCGCACTCCATTGTGCTGAGTCCCACGGGAGTCCCACGGTAACGCAAGGCCTATACTTAGGAGAGAGGGAATTGGGAATTCTGGGAAGCTCTGTTCTCTTCTCACATGAAATCTGCCTGGCAGGTGTGTACACACACACACACACACACACTAAAAAGCCTTCAGTCTTCAGTGATGTGAATATTAACAATATTTAGGTTGCGTACATTCCTATATACTATACATACACACAGTGCAAAAAGACTTCATCATACAGGCTTCAAAAACACTGTATGTTACTTACATACAGTGTGTGCACTACACATACATATAAACCCATTAGACTGTTTTCAAACATCCCAGGAGGTAAGAGCTGAGTGAGGAGGAAAGGGACAGCTGCCTGCTGTTGCTGCTGCTGCTTTCATCGCTTCTCATCCTTTGACTGCGACACATGACAACTTCTCCATTCAGACCAGCAGAGGAGGAGGAGACATGAAGGCAAAGCACGAGGATGGAAACACAAAGGCTGGCATTAGCAGCAGCCACAGGATGGTGCTGGTACAATATGGCAGCGGATTTAGTGGTGACTAGAGCTCCAAATCTCTTTCATAAAAGAGGCATTCAGTGGCAGCAGCGATGACACCATGGAGGAAAACCAGACTTGGTGGACTAAAGAGGTGGGAGGAGAGGGGTGTATACAGAGACGAGAGAGAGAGATTGATATTAAATCTAAACTATAAAGAGGACTGGAAGAGTTTTCTTCAATAAAACATACCAGCAACGCAATGAGCAGTGGCTGTGTCCTTTCTCAGCTAATTAAACTACATTTCTTACCCTTGCCTATGAAAAGAGACTAATGACCTAATTAACATTATCTCAAGGGTTGTAGTACTGTAGCTCAATTTTAAGCAGTGGCTTCCCTAAATATTGTGATGACTCTTTTTAATTGCATGCCTTTTATGAAATGTTTGTGAATCAAAGGCTCTTTTCTGTGTACATCAGCATCTTGATTTTCGACACCATGCATTGTAAATGGGACATTTCTAGTGTTTGGCGCCTTATTATTGTCATTATCATTGAAACCGATATGGCGATGACAAATGAAGGATTAAATTTGAAAGAAATGTAGGCCAGCAAAGTGTTTGATGTACTATTTTATTCATTTTTGCCTAAAACAACCATATTATTAGTATACCTAACCCTGTGCTCAGTAATCGACTCGCAGATTTTGTTGTTGAGTGTTTGCGGGCAATTTCACTTCCTGCCAGGTAGTAAATATGTATCCATCACTAAATGTCTGTAGGTACACACACTCATTTTCACTTCCTGTCGATGTGGGGTGGTGGGTGCACATGTGGTTATACGCCCATATGCTTGTGTTCCTGCACCCCACAGTGGAGGGCGCCACACACTGTGCACTAATGCAAGTCTGCGGTTGGGGATCAATAATTCAGAAAGCTTGCATAGCTGGGCGGAGCCTCTATTATTCATGGTTGGCACTGGAGCTGTTAGATTACTGTCGTTTATATTAAGGACAAGCATATACAGTCTTTTGCCAAGAGGCCTTAGCGCTTGTATTCTATCTAGTTGCTAGATCTACGACAACTGTTCTCCTTTTGGCTGCCGTCTCGCTGTCTTGATCTATTTTGTCCTTGGTCTCTTACCAATAGTCATTCTGCCTGTCTTTGTTACTCTCAGTTATTATGTCATCCATTTGCCTTCATCACCTCATGTCTCTTTCAGTGCAATCTGATGCAAATTCAAATACGAGATGTTGGCACAAGATGTATCTTATGTTGACAAAGCACTGAAATGATTGCTCTGCCATCATAAAGTGAATTGGAATATGCAACAAAACTATTCACATGGGAAGAAGGGAACTCTGCCTTATTATTATTATTTTAATAAAGCAGTTTCCCTCTACCGTGCTTTGTATAATTATAAGACCATAATGACTCAAGTTATAAACAATTAAAATATGGCAACCATTCATTCTTTCTTGGCTGGTTACCAGCCCGGCAACCCATTATAAATGTTGTTGTCAGGTCCTGATGAGTCCTTGTCACTTTTGAGAAGAATTTGCAGCACTAACCACATCTGCCTGTGTCAGTCTTCTTCTAATGAGTTTTCTCATGGTGTCTTTTTAAAATAGCAGGGCACAGGTGTAACTAATGGCTCTGTTTCATTGGGAGTTGATTATGATTTCTTTATATTTCCTAATGATATCAATTATAAACAGAACTAAAACTGTTCTAATATTCTCTCTCATTCCCCATTTCATTCTCAGTGCTTCTTGCTGTTTGCCATGCTTGACTAGATGTCAAATGTATTTCAATACACACACAAGAACACTTGTGAGTTGAGGATAATAAATCATGTCACCTGTCTACATTTCACATGCAAATGCACAAATGTAGACATAAAAAAAATACCTGGCATTGACTCAATTGCAAAAATGGCATCATCAAGGCAGATTCTACTATACTCCACATCTCTCTTAATGGAAGAGTCAAACAACGTTGTTACACTATTTACAATGCCATCCAAAAGCAGGCAGTGATAACCCTGTGCACTTTCACAGGCCATGCATAGACAAGAAGCACTAAAAAGAAGATTGTATTAAGAACCAACTGTTTGCTAATATCAGGGGTGCTATCACCAAGAAAAGCTTGTGTGTTTAACAGACAAGTCTAAGGCCTAATTTAAAAGACTAATGGCAGGTTGGGGTAAAATAACATCATATGTAATATGCCATGGGATTCCACTTCCTATATCCCTCATAGTGCTGTGAAATTAGAGGCAATACCAAAAATGTCTTGTATTGGGCATTGCTACTGGCACTACTGACATGGCAATGTTGCCTGGTTCAAGTCAACAGTGTGCTGATGGATTGGAGTGTAGGTGTGTGAACACCGGGCCAGCGATTAAGGCCAAGCACAGAAAGTCGGGGCTTTAGCTCTATCACGTTTAAATATATACCATTTGGAGTATACTGCAAGCCCAGTATAGACAACCACTGAACCCAAAAGGCTGAGCAGAGTTAACAGGGTGTGGTAGCGGCAGAGCAGCTGGATATGGGGTAAATTAAGAAGTCTAACCTGCAATCCTCAGTTGACTCACACAACCAAAATGGAGTAAATTTAGTCTCTCACTAGGGCCATAGACTCCTAAAAAATGCCAGATTCAGATTCACTGGGTACAGCTGACACATAATGACAAATTACAGATGAGTATGTGTGTGTATTTAAGAACACATGGCAGAGGGACAACGGGTCCTCACATACAGAGCAAAAAAAGAGAAAGTTAGCCCTATGAATCATCCTACAGATTGCTCTTATTAAGCACCCACTTCGTATGTGCCCAAATGGGAATCAATCACATCGTGATTACAATTAATTAACTGACGCGTGTGGCGTATACATCACAAACCAGGCAGCATGTTCCAACTTTAAAGACATAGTGCCATACACACACCTAGTAATGTCTAGGAATACTGATTTACATTGGGATATAAATAGTTAAACACTACTGTCACAATATCAACAAAAAGCAACTACCCCCAGATAGCGTACTGTCTGACGTCAACGTCCATTATATCTCTTTGTCTGGCCAAGCTAAAAGCAGGAACTACCACAACAATAAATTAAAAACCCAACATTTATCTAAACTATCTTTAGTTGACACAATGAGGTTAATGCAAGTCAACGCATATGTGGGGAGGGGTCCACATATCCAAAATGACTGGTGCATTCTTACATTCCCATGAGACTCAAAAAGGAGCTTTCCAGAAACTTGAGACGGGTGGCTTTATTTTCCCTCAATGCTGACCCTATGGTCTACCCGGAGTCCTGGACATCAGCGAGAACTGTGGATGATCAGAGTCAACTGTGTGTATGTGTGTTGGCAGGTATGCGTGTGTGAATGATTGTGTTGAACATTAAGTTTATAAGTGAGCAGAATGAAAGACAACATATTTGTGTGTGTGGATGGCTGATTTGAGTGGGAAAAAGCAAACATAGCCTACATGGACCATCAACATAAACGGTCAGCTGGGCCAGGAACCATGCCATAAAGAAATGGCCTTCAAAAAAGTGACTATACATTGCACAAACATATTTTCTTCCTTTTACTTTCTAAAGACTAAATGAGATGTCACCCAGCATGTCCAAATGTCCTCCATATATATAGGACTATCAGACAACTTCCTGGCAGAAGCAGAGATGGACAGTAGCAGATAAGTGTTTTTTCCCCTGCAGACAGAACTGATCTATTTTTAGTTCAACTGTTGATTAAAAAAATATGACCATGTTTGGGAAGTTTCATCAATTAGAGGTGTCAGGATGTGTTTAAGTAGGGTCAAAATCAGCTCAAAAACTGAGTAACTGAGTATGGCAAAGCCAAAACTCTCCTTGCAGTTTTTCCTCTATAGTTACATCATTACTGTGAGAAGATCATGACTTGCAGCAGAAAATGTTGACAGACCTCTCTTTTTGCAGGACAACTCGAGGACACAGAATAAAGCTTATCGCACAATTACTTGACCTTAGGCACTGACTCCTACTGCACAGTCTTCTTTTTTTCTCTTTACCTTTCAATAGCATGAGAATATTCATAGCATACAAGAATGTTACCTTCAACCTATTGGCAGGAGACAAAAAAGTATCAACGCAGTGTTGCTAAGTGAGTGCTCAATAATATGATGACAGCTTTCCGAGAAAAGAGAGACATCTTCATCACATGTGACATACAGCTGACATCACTTTTCCAGGCTGACTAAGACCAGGTTGACAACTTGATATTGTTGACATCAAGTCTGCAAAGGGAACACAAACCAATTTTGCTCACATACATAGTGTATTTTGTCAATGTGGAGACTTAAACACTTAGGCTGAAACATAAATCATACCTGGTCTGCACCTGCTCACATTAACACATAAAATAGCAGCTATGGAGGAGATTCATGTTTTCGTATTTATGCAGCAAATGCAAGATAAACAGTGGCAGCGATGCCAGAAATGGCGCGTGAGGCTTTCAAACAAAGTCTCCTACGCCTAGTCAATTCCGCATAACAATCACACATTGTTCTGGTTGTCTCTGTTGCTGTGGTGCCACCATGACAAAGGTCGACACCACTGCCCCTACAATTATCATAATGCTGTATTTTGCGTACATCCTCCCAGGACTCGGGAAGATGTACACAACACCTCAAAAAAGCACACGACCTGCAACCCTTGTGTGCCAAGAGTTAACATCAAATATATACTTGGCCCCAGTAAGTGTAATGGGAAAATATACATCATTCACACAATTATGAATGGCACAAGTACAGACAAATAAAATATTCCTTTTCCTTGAATTGGTAGAAAATAAGACATATAGGGTTATCCATCTCTCCACCTTTAAACCATCATTCTGCTTCTATTCCGCCAACCATCTATGTCCAGACGGTGTATTAGACACAGAAAAAGATGTAGGCAACTACGTGGTGCACAAACAAATTTGGCTTGACTTATAATGTTAAGCTGAAAAGGGTTTTATACAAAAACAATCTGGTGCATATTTCTTTTCCAATGGAAAATCCTTCATTACAGTATTACAGTTACTACTGTACTGTATTACATTACAGTACAGTGTTTAAGTTTACTTCCACTTTTCGGAAGTGTCTGCAACACCATTAAACATGAATCAGCTACCTTTGATGTGCGTCATATTGAGGAATTGCAGAAGATGCCTTGGTGTGCGTCAAAGAGCAGATAGAGGAGGAAGCACTGGAGACTCCCAGCTAACACAGGATTCAGACGTCATCAGCACCAGTGACTCATGCTGTATACTTTACAGACCAGTCACAATAATAGCAGCAGAGTTATACTTCTCTGCAACTGGAGAAAACCATCAGCAGTATAAAATTAAATGTGCTACTTTTGCTTCTTCTCCCTCTTTTGGCCTAAATACAAAGGACAGCGGCCTACCGGGAGACAGATGTTAAGAAGGCGGAGTGACTTGATAGCAGAGGACAGCAGGGGAAGCCCCACGTATAAACAACATGTGGACTTGGTTATTTGTCCATTCCACTTCCTGCTTGGCTGATAGATCTGTCTCTAGATTTCAGAGATCAAAGATCAGTACATGACTGTAGATATGTACATGGCACATACTGCTTATGAGACTGTCGTTGCTTTCTGCCAGTTTTGTGTTTGTTTGGAATATTTAACCAAAGCACAAGCAATACAGAGCAACCGCCTTACACCAGCTTTCTTTAGTGTTACTATGGTATTTCCTCATTTGCACACGATATATTCATGAAACACGCTGTCAAGCAAAAATGACAGCCCAAGTCGACCCAATTGTAAATTATCAGTGTTGTCTGATCTGGGCAATGTTTTAAAATGACTTTGTCATCCATAAAAGCCCACGGGTTTGGTGCATCGCCTAAAAAAATGCTAATTTCATTGTTTTTTTTCTTGGGACATTCCTTATACCACACTGGTAATAGGACACCAGTGCAGTTACTAACATAATAGTGGCTATATGAGTGGGCTAAGATTATCTCGATTGTCATTTTTAATCAAGTTGAGTCATGGGAGAAAAGCATACGTTAAAGCAGGGTGAAACCAGTCTATTCAACACATTTTAATAGCTTCCATGAATTTGCAGACACCGTGGCACAAGCACAAGTCTCCCTGTTTGTGTGTGAAGCAATGCCCAAATGTCTTATTACAAATTAATTACCCTGGGAACCCATGCCAAATCATGGACCATCACACTAAGCCAAGAAGACAGATGCTCTTCTACACTCTTCTTGCGCCACTCTGAAGGAAGAAGTCACAAACTGTTTCCATTAGCTGAAGTTTGGTTTTTCCTCATTAATTCAAATCTGCTCCCACACAAATCTGCGCTCGGCTGGTTATCCAGCTGAGCCATCGTTTAAATAATTAACCATGGCAACCTGCTGCTTTGTACCAAGGGGGTTGAGGTGAGGCATTTGAGAAGCACAATGAATGGCCAAAGCCAAAAGGAACTTATAAAACATGATAAACTTGGTCAATTTATACCTAGTGAACTCTTCTTACCGCATGAATTCTTACCACGACCGAGTTAGATCGAGATTTGTTATTGTACAACACATATTTGCAGGCTGCAGCTCATCACATACTGTATAACTTCTCCTGTAACATTTCCTCCTAAACACACCAAGCATTTTACCAAAGTTATGAAAAGAAAGCTTTGAAAAAATTAACTTGAAAACTTGGATGAAGACATGGTTCAATGCAGTTTACAGCTGATACAGCTATCTTGCATAAAGGACAGTTTTGAGCCTTCCTCTGCTAATAAAAAGTGAGCAGAAAAAAACTAAAGCTGTCAGTCCATAAGATAAAGTAAACTGGAGGGGAGGGATTATTTTTATTCTTTTATTAATACTTGTCAAAATCTAAAACAGAAAAAAAATCTGATAAAAAAACAAAATCAAAACAAGAATGATGAGCTCTATGATGCCAGGTCCAGTCTGCTAGTCCCAGTACTGTTTCAAGTGCCAAGTAGACAATGAAAATAACAAGCAATGAATTTGTTTGACTTGGAAAATCCTCCAAAATTCTAAAACGTTGTAATGTCTTTATCCTTTTCTGTAAGAGTTCCCAGTAGGAAACTCTGGAGCCTGTGGGCGTATTGAGAGACGAGGCATGTGTCAGGCCTGCAGCTCTGCTCATTGCCGACATTGTGCAGCTAGCCAGCAGGCGTGGCAGTAGGCAGTAGGAGCCTCCCGGGCTTCAA
>OMNV01010918.1:0-39929 GCA_900303265.1 Brotula barbata | reverse complement strand
GATAATTTGTAACAATCACAATTATAATTGTTATATATAGATATATATATCTATATATAGATATATTTTTGTTAATAGTAATAATCAGTTCATACCTTACCCAGTTTTTGCCTATCCAACAAGTAAAAAAGCAAGTACGATCTGCAGGTAAATGAAATTCAATGACAATTTAAAACACTTTAGGTGAGGAAATTCATTATTAACATTCTAGAATAAGATTTCCAATCACAGAATAATGTCAATTTATGGTTTGACACTGACTTTTCAGTGACATTACCCCGTGTCTAAACATACTGAATGCAGTGCTAATCAGTGTAAAAAATATAGATGTGAAATATACCAAGATGTCACAGTGGTGGGCAGCCCCGGTGCTTTGGTCCTGTTTTTTGTCCTGTTTTTTGTTCATTTCTGTTTTTTTCTGGTAATCCAGTAGGGTCACATTCACCAGAGAGGAAACACTGGACTCTCGGTTCCCTTAAAAAATAGCACCAAACTTTTTCAATCAATGGAAATATTTCTAATGAGTGGAGCTATGGTCTTTAAGGACACGAGACAGTTTGTTGTACTCTTGCCGTCTTTATAGCTGTCATGTCATCTCTATAGTTGTATCTATGTCCTATCTTTCCTATTTATGTGAAGAAGCAGGAGTATTAGCCACAACACATTCCTCTTATGAATCATCCTCGGCCAATAAGATCATTCTGATTCTGACACCTCACACTAATATGTACATGAGATCAGTGTGGCATAACTGTGTGATGAATAAATCAAACAAATAACCTGTCTAGAGTGACATTCCAAAGCCAGTCACAGGAAGTCCCCTTGCACAGCTGGCAAACGTGTCAGACCGGAGGCAGGAGAGCTTCCACTGACATTCTAGCAGTAGCAGCCAAATGCAGCTGCACATACACCAACCACATGCCAATGCCGAGAGTGAACTGACAACACATTCTGTGAATGAATTCATTGTTTTGGCATTTTACATTGCATAGGCTTAACTTGTTGCAACATAGAACAGAAACTTTAATAATCTCATTAGGAGGAGGACATCCTAATGATCATAAACAGAGTACAATTATGTGTATACTGTGCTGTTAGTAACCTGATTTCCTGATATTCCCCTGACTGTATTCAAGTTGTAGTCATGGTTCTATGTTAACTTTATATAGGTGTCACTAACATGCTGCTGTTTTTTACTAACAATGTTACATTTCATAACTGCAACTGGATTTCATAACAGTCACATATTAGATATGCCATATTATGACAGTGATGTCCCCAACGAATGGAACAATTCTGGTGCATGTAACTGTACTGTCCTGTCTTGAGACAGGCGGGTGTGATGGGAAGAGAAGACACAGGACAACGAGGAGGAAAAAGGCAGATAGCAGAGCAAGAGGTATGAGTGGAATATTTGAGACCTAAGGGAAAGTGGGAAAGCAGAAGCTTTGCAGCTATAAATAAAGCTGTGTTACCCATGGCTATCTGGTGTTTCAGTACTTTTGATTCAGTTTCAGAATGGACATGACAGCTCGCAGCTGAGATCACAGACAAAAATAGATTATCATCGGGAGTGTGTGAATGTCTCCACTCCCTTGGAAATGACAGCATTCGAGTGATGAGAGTATGAGGACCCAAGAGGGACACGACCACCTGGGTGTGTGTGAGAGAAGAGAAAAATCCAAGACACACACACACACACACACGTATATACCCAGGGGCAGGGAAACAGAGTTATTATCATCATTCACACAAGAGGAGCTTCCACTCCCACACCTCTATCTCCTTCCTCACCCCAACCTTTGTGTGCTTGAGGTGGTGCACGATCAATCCATGAGTGCGTGACCCTGATCCAGACCTGGGTTTAACAGGTCGGGAACACAGAGACTACAGTTTGCTATTCCATGTCATTAAAGAGAGGCCAACATCATGAGAGCATAACAGTCTTAGTAACACACACTGTATATATATATATATATATATATATGTATTAAAATATGAATGTCTTAATATTTAAATGGTTAAAGAACCGGGTGACATATGTGGTAAGGAGAGCCTGTTGCATGCTCCATGCTCTTTTGATTTGCATGTGCTTGGTTAGTCTTTTGTTATACTGTCTGGGTTGTTCTCTACAAAACGCATTCAGATTTTTGGATGCTTTCCTTTTTCAAGTCCCACAAAGCACATTTTTCAAATGCTTCTGTTGCAGCAGGGCTGGAATGAGAAAAGACTGAGACAGAAAAAGGGAGGCATTGAGAGAGAGAGCGAGAGAGAGAGGTGGATGGAAAGGTCCTGGAAGTGTGCGGTAAACATTGTTGGGGTAATAAAGAGGCTCTTTTGATATATAACATGTCTATTCCACTGCATGATCTATAATTCAAGTCTATTGCCCTAAAGATAAACGGTAGCTACACAGCAGAAGAGAGGCAAAGCTCAATCCAGACTCAGCTTTCCAGGCAGGAGTCATGGATTATGACAGATGTAATTCAAAGCAGAGATGGAACAGAGAGTGAATATACGGAATTGGAGAACCCTAATCCTAATCCTTTTGGTTCGCTACCAAAATACCAAAACACTTTTTTTCTCGATAAAGAAGAAGTGTTTTCTCTCCTTCTCTGATATAGTCAGTCCTTGAACTCATTGAAAATAACTGCTGTCAATAAGGCCCATCCATACCATAATGGTGAAACAATGATGCACTTAATAATGAGGAATAAATGCAGAAATCATGCATAAAGTCATTAGGATGAGTTACAACTAAGTTTAGTCATATAGTAAGGCCACAGCTCTTAAAAAGTTGGAGCCAAGGATTCTAAAGCTTACCCTAATTTCAAGGCTCTAACCAGAGACCAAAGTTAAAGAAACAAATAGCTTCTACTCTCATGTGTGGGCCGAACAGTCCCACAAGGCAATAATTTACTACTGCATAGGATGTGATGTAATCTTCTGCTGTGCAATGACGCAGACTAGAGTGAGCAAATGTGAAAGGAGCAGACGTATTCAATGCACAACACAAAGAAGATGAGTACATACTCTAAGCATATGCATGTCACTGATATACCACTTATCAGTGTTGAATCGGTTAATAATTAGATATTTTTTTTGAGCGACTAATTGTACTGATGACAAGGTGACAGTAACAAAAACATGCTCATTCTTAAAGATAAAAATGTGACAATTAATTTTCAGCTATCGTCAATAATCTAACAGTCAACTGACTTTCAATGTACACGTTCTTTGAAAGCCATACTAAAAACAAAAACTCTTCCATTATAATTGGCTATACTTGAACAAAAACTTTATGAATTACAGATGAGTCAAATAAAAGAACCTGCATGTGAATAAGACTAAAGGTAAAATGAAAATCACTGTCAAAATGAATACTGCTGTGTATGCAAATACACTATAACGATTCCTGCAGCAAAATGAGAGTCCAGTTGACAGTCACTGGACTCTTTTGTGTTCTATCTTGTTTTCTTATGAAGTCAAAATTTAGTCAACTCCAGAACAGCACAATGGCTTACTCCATGATTGGCCTGCTGCAGTCAAAACTCTTTGTCAGCAGTTCTCCTTGCCTGTCACTGTCAACTGGCATTACCTGGTCCCATGCAGATTTGCCACCTATTCATTTCTAAAGTCTGAACTCCATTCTCTGGCCCGTGGCTCTCCTCTAAGTATGAGTGACTCCTTTCTGAAGATAGTAGATATATCTGGCTGTGGTTGAAGTGCCCGCTCTATGCGTGTGTCAGACTCTTGCACACACAGGGCTCTGTTAATGCTAAGGGAGTGTTGAGTCTGCCTATAAAGAGTGTAAAATTAGCCTTGTGTTGTTGGGTGTTGCCTTTGTGCCAATGAAAGGTGCGTGTAAGCAGAGCGGGAAATATGGCAGAAAGTACTTGGCAATGTAATCGATTGCAGATGGCGGCCGTCAGTGGTTTGTTTGGTCCACACAGTGGTTCTTTGTGATGGCGAAGTCTGCCCTAATCCAACAGGATGGGGCTGTTTTCATGTGTTTACGCTGGCACCTCTAATATCGCAGTGCTAAGCTCTGCAGCCCAACAGGAATCCAGACATACAAAGGGGAGGGCAGACGCGGAAGCAGTGGGGTCAGTTGTGGAGGTGAACAGTTGAGACTGTTTATCGCTGAGCTGATACATAGAACACATTGTGATCAGCAAATGGGAAGAGAGAAAAAACATGTCAGTATGGCTAAAAAGACTGGAACAGGGTCTCTAATGGAAAGAGTGACGGTGTGACAAAGCATGAGGTTTTAAAGAATAAAAATAAAAATGCATCAGAAATACTAACAAGATATAACGACATATAATATAATGCAGATGTTTTCATTAGTTCACTGTGTCAGCGTGGATTCAGTAATGGGTCCAGACCCCCTCTCCTTGGCCAGCAGTGAGCTGGAATGACAACTCTCTCCAAGCTAGATAGCCATACATGACGTGGGCTCTCCCTTAAATCACTTTCGTCAACACTCATTCCACTGTCTGCTGTTCCTCAAGTAGATACAGACACCCAATCTATCGCCATCTCCCAACACACACACACCCTCATAACAGCTGGAATATTCCATTGCCCTGCTGGTGATTTTTGAGATAATGTAAGTTCAAGTTGTGTTTCCTCCTGGAGATATCTTGAAGAGGCTTTAGTCTGCACCAGGAAACTGAACATCGTTCTAATCTGAATACTGACTAAGTGTAGAGGTAAACCAAGCACAATCTAAATGAAGGCAGTGAGTCAGACCTTTGCTGTGATCTAAATTTACTCTGCTCAGGATTCATCCTCATTCTATATAAAAGATAGATAAGACAATACAAACTCCCAACCATGAAATAGTTTGACTTATTCTTACCAGTGATGTACCTATATCAGAAAACTTCATAATTTATATCTTTCCTCATCTTATCCACCTTAAATGCACAAAGGTGTGTGCGATCTATGGGTCTGGAAACAGGAATTTATATCTTATCCCATGTAATATCTACCGTTAAAGATCCATCTGCCTGTAAGTATTTCAGAATGTGGTGTGTGTGTCTGTGTGAGTGTGTGTGTGGGAGGGAGGGGCTGGGGGGCACTCCACCATTTGTTTGAAACTTATCTCCTGAACAGACAGTCTTTTTGAAACCTAGAAAATGTCTGATGCTGACATACAAAGACACACACACACACCTCTGACCCACTGCACCTGTCTTGTCACTCAGGTCCTGGGTGTGCACTCCGCCAGCCCTTCTCCGCCAGCGTTCACCACCCCAACATGAGGCCTCATTTCCCAGGAAAGAGGTCTGTGGCTCCAGGCCTCCCCACTCCCCTCCACACACACACAAACACACACAGCACCCTGCTCTCAGCCCCCTTTAGACTACACAAAGCCCCTATTGTGAGGCACAATGCTGGCCGCCCTCTCTGCCATTCCCTTGTAGCCCCTGCTCTGCTTCCCCGAAGAGTCTGTCCCTGCTGCCCCAATGCTGCTGCCCAACTTATTCCCCTTTTCTCCTTTTTTCAGCCCTCCTCCCCCTAATAATGGCATACGTAACTTTGTTTTGTAGTCTTACTCTAACTATTTGGGATTTGGTGGAGGATATTCCTCTTTGAAGGTTTTGTTGGTGTTGGGCTGACAGTATACTCAAAATAAACCAAATCTGTCGAGCTGTCAGATGGCTGACAAATATGGAGTTGCAAGCAAATAACACCATAATTATTACAACTCTTTTTTTTACTGGCAAACATATAACAGACGGGAGGTTGAGAGTCACAGTGGGAACACAAAAACACAATTTTAAACTATGGTAGAGAGAAAATATACAGCCCACAAGCAATCACATGACACTGCCTTTGTGTTAAATAACCTTCTCTCTGGACATCTTTCCAGTGCTTCTCACAAATTCAAGTTAATTGCCAGAAGTGTAGTGAACAGTAGTTCATGTTTTCAGGGACTGATAAGTGGAGACATACTATCTAGAGCCTTGTCATGCACACTTATCACAATCTGAATCACCACACACGAAACCTGCACTGTGTTAGTGGTTACTGGAAAATGCAGCCAACCAAATCCAGCAATAAGAATGAAAAAGAACCAGAAACAAACAGTCTTCCACTTCCTTCCTGAATGAGCCGTGAAATGAAGCACCAAGCGGCCATAACCTTGTCCAACTTACATGACTGGAACCAGATTAACTCCAAGAGAGTCCAAACATGTATTGGCCTTTTCTCTGTTTCAAAGCCAAATCAAGTGATAATGTCTGCGTGATAATGATAACATTGGTGATCTACTTCATTAGTGTCTATTGGTCCACAAAGGAAATGTAGGAGATACAGGCAACTGATGGTTAGTTTTCTCTTTATAAAAATAAGGATGGGGCCATGTTATGGTACAGTTGATACAGATGACAGAAGGGCTGCTGTAACACTGCTGTTGACAGAGGAGAGTAAGTCTACCTATTCTTAGTTTTCCTGAGAAAGAGACATGATCCAGAAACAGACAGATACTGTAAATGAGGCAAGGTGAGAGAAAATGAATAAAAATACAAAGCACACACATGCACACAGTGGTGGAAGGGTTGCTGCAACTCTGACTGGATCCAAAGCATAAAAAGAGAAGATAATGAAGTTACGACAGGAATAGGGCCTTAACCATGGCAACCCTTTCAACATCTTGGCACAGTGTTCCTTCTCAGAGGAGAAAAATGAATGACAGAAGAGCCAATATGGGCAATTGCAAAGATAGACAGACAGACAGAAAGAAAGAAAGAAAGAAAGAAAGAAAGAAAGAAAGAAAGAAAGAAAGAAAACTGTGCAAATGAGAAAGCTTTGCTGTTTCTTTAAGAAAACAGAGAGTAATTATGGAAGTCAGTAGCACTGTTTTCATCTAAAGTCAAGCAAATTTCAAGTAAGTTTTTGAAAATGCTGCAGAAAGATAATGCACATTTTGGAGGACAGTTGGAGCTAGTGAATACGGTTATGCAAAGCGCAGTTGTCTTCCACCAATACACACAACTGGAAACAAAACAAGTCACCTTGGCCATCTACGAGACGCTCTTTCCTCAAGTAGTATTGGCCATGTTTCATACATTCGGAGACAAAGATGATGAAATGCAATGATCGTAATGAACACAGCAAGGGTCACACACAACATCGGGGAGCACCTTATACATTGGACAGTGTCACACAAACTCGGGTACTTCATGTTGGACACACATTCCACAGACAGCCCTGAATAACACTGAGAGCAGAAACAGCCAATCAGTTATGCGAGTTAAATGAGCACTGTGCATCAACTCTTTTTCAATATTTCCAAAATCCACCTCAAGTGATCATACAAGGAAGTTCCGTTGAATATTGCCATTTCAATTAAGCTTTTCTGATGTGATACTTCAAAAATTGCATGAATATATCTTGGTGGAAACCCAGCTTATGATGGTTTTGGCATGATGAAAGGGGCATACACTCTCAGCCTGAATGGTGCAGTAGCTGTATCAAAGGCATATGAGGACACCCTGTCAATAACATTCATAAAAGCCCCTCTTGCAAGTTATTTTGGTCTGATATGTGCGTATGCATGGGAACAAATATATCTGTGTTATTACACACACATATAAATGTGGCTAATCATGGTGATACACCCCCACTCATAGAAGTCAGGCATGGGATAACAGGCTCTGCAAATGGCTGTGACAACTTCACAATGACTCAGACCGTAGAATTTATTAGCGCGTACGGAAAGCTGGGACAATGATGACCTCATTCCATTGGCTGCCTGGACATAGCTGACCCCCTGTGAGGCATGTTGTCTGAAAGAATGAACACCATCTACATGGAAAAAGGGGGTCAGTGGCAGGAATGGTGCCACACGAGAGGCACCCCATATACAGGCAAACGCCCATCATGGTGAAATAGGAATAGGGGAGAGAGTATGGGTTTGTGTGTGTTTGTGGATAAAGCTATATTTAGAGAGTGGAACATATGGAGAGTGCAGAGAAACAGGATACACACTAGCGTTGTGGACTGAGGAGAAAAGATATGATTGTAATGATGGATCGTCTCTAGATCTTTTTGGAGGGATTAATCATTTATCAATAAGTAAATCATGTAGAGAAATCAAAAGGTTTGACTAACGTTGAGGATCGCTTCACACTGAGAAATTCCCAAAATGTGTGCGTGTGTGTGTGTGAGAGACAGCGGGAGAGAGAGAGAGAGAGAGAGACAGAGAGAGAATGAATGAGCAAGTGCTTGAAGCCAATTCTTGGTAATTTATGTACTATGACTTGTTCTCCACACGCCTGTCCAGCCCAGGGCTCCATTCCAGGTCCCAGCTCTGGGAGATCCAGACCTGAGGCCAGAGAGAAGCTTGATGCCTTCCACTAACAGGGAGGCTGCAGCACATAAGCCCGGCCTGCAAATCCTGTACGTGTACAGCTGTAACTGTACGGGAAAACCACAGAACCAGTGACAATATGGATGTGGTTTAAGGCTGAAGTGTGGTGTGACAAATCAAAAACAAAGACAAGAGAGCAACAGGACAATTCCAAAGGTCTTTGAAAAAATTGCTTGGATGGTACGAAACTAACGTGTAACTGCTGTATTTTGTTCCAGCTTGATATGATGGCACACAGAAGGACACAGGCTAAGGCTGTCCTCCATTTTGCACCTGTTCTGCAGATAAGGTAAAAATGAACGTAATATGTATACAAGGATGGAATTAATAAATCCCCTCAATCACCCGATCTGCATGACAAAGTGAACATAAAGTACGAGGGAGAATACCAGGTGAGCACATGTATAGGAGATGGCTGTGAGCCGTTTCACACCACATGCGAATATTCATGTGTATGGTCAGCATGGAAATTTATTTAAAAATTTATTTTGTGTGTTATAAGCTGGCGGACCCTTTGTGCGGCAAGAAAAAAAATTTGGAGCCACTTCTTCAACTGTGGAATTCTGCCGGTGGAACTACATAGATGACAAATTGTTTGATTTGTATGCGGCTGAATGATGAATGAAAGCCTGATCATTGCGGTGTCCCAGCACCCTGTTGTATACTGTCAAACCGTGCTAACGACATCAATCAGAGCTCTTGGATGAGCATATGGAAGTCTACATGTTACGCCAAAATCGGTTGGAGCCAAAATTTTCTCTTCTTTTTTTTGTGTAGAAAAATGAAAATAACATTTATATAGGACAGGTGTAAAACACCTTTAGCTGATTACACGACAACAGTGATTGCTTGAGATTTACTCAGTAAAGTAATTCTCACAACCTAGGTCAGTTACTCTAAAGTAAAACACAGATCTGGAATGGTTTCAATCTAAAACAATTTATTGCCTTAATTAGTGCATGTCAGTACACTGACTGAGACTGAATGTTTTTATTACAGGGCTTCTTATGGGTCACAGTCTTGTTTCTGATGTAATAATTACTAACGCCAAGGTAGAAGTAGAGACATCCCTAACTGTAAACAAGCTAAATATTTGAATCTGCAGGGGCAGGATCAGTGCAGCAGGTCCTGTTAATGACAACATAGTGACTGATTTGTGTGTTCGTGTGTATTCTACCTGTCGTTCTCCCTCTCTCTTACCGTTTCTCACTCTCTCATGCTCTCTGTAAATCCCTTCTCCCTCCCTCTTATTCTAATGTCAGGATTTTTAATGCTTAATATCTAAACACAAACAAAAAAAGCAATACGTTCTTGATTGGAAAAAAGAACGTCATGTGGCGCAAGAAAGTTACATAACAGCAAACCACTGGCCAAGAATGTTTGGTAAAGCTTATTATAAATCACGCAACATAAAATTCAACGGTAAATCCTCTGCCCTGTGTTAGAGGTATTGACAATAATGTTAAACAGGCTTGCCGTCCCTGGGAGCATGTCAATATAAATGGAAAAGCTGGCCAGGATAGTTCACCAAACACGCTCCATAACTGACTACAGCAGGACAGCCTCTCCAATACAATCAATGATGCGACATTCATTCTGACCTTATGACCTTTCACACGCTTTCTTCACACACTAATCCCCTAGACTATGTAAGAAAACCCCACGCTGCCTGCAAGTGAGCTAAACTAGGAATGGTCCAAACACAAAGACACTGGTATGACCCAATCCGCCTCCATATGAAAATCCATATTTTTGTTCTGCATTCTAAAACCAACACATCCTGCTGAAACTAACTCAACACCTTCTCTTTGAATGTAAAATTCCTTACACATTACCAGTGTGGAGCACCAAACTTATCAGTGTTGCCATGTAACCATGCTTTGGTTTATATTATCAGGTGTTCATATGTTTTCAGTTTGACTCGCACCATTGTTTGTCTGTTGTTTGTCTGCCTCATTGCCATGTGCTCTTGTTCTCAATTTGTGTTTTTTGCTTTTTCCACGCCCCCTCTTATCACCCTCAGTTTGTTTCGAGTTTGTCTCAGATGATTTTGTCTCTGTGTGTATTAACCTTCTATATCTGCATGCCTGTTATGTACATTTTTGGATTTTTCTACCTGTGCCATGCATTCTGATCATTGCCTGCTCTCTGACTACGTCTTTGATTTTGGTTGTAATTAACTTTGGTTTATTTTGCATCATTTCTGTGCTTAAGTCCCTGCTGTCGCACGCCGACAAAACTACACATTTGGAAGAATGATTACACTCATTTTCCTAAAATTCACAAGGAAAAGTAACACTTGCAGAAGAGCTTTGGATAATGAAATTTAAAGGTCACTTTGATGAAAACAACTGAGCCTTACCTTGAAGCATGCAGCGGTATGCTGATTCAGAGATGGCATAGATGTGTGGAGGCACCTCGTGCCTTTTCTTCCCTCTGTACATCTCGATGATGTTTTCTGAATAGATGGGCAGGTTCTTGTAAGGGTTGATGACAACGCAGAACAGGCCGGAATATGTCTGCAAATAAAGGTACAAACAAGGGGTAAGTACACATAAAGCACAGAGGACAAAAAACATGTAATAATAAGGGCCTCTTATTGGTAATCACAAGAGAGCCACAAAATAAAATGATATTCTACACACAGCAGCGCTCTTAAGAGAAGAGGGAAAACAGTGTATTTATTCTCAAAAGCAGATGACATAAATGACTATTTCCTTAACTTTTCATACATTCGGGTCTGCCTTGTGTCACTGTAGCAGCACCTGTCATTATCCAGTATTTGGAATCTTACATCATCACAGCCGGCATGCAACAGAAAGATAGAGAAAGAGCAGACTGACAGATAGGCAGAGTTGAGGGAATAATGATCTTATCTGCAAGAAGCCCCTAAAAGCCTTCAACACAAAAAGAGTGGATGAATATTATAAAGAATCTTGTTACAACAAACGGTTTGAGCAAACATTTAGCCTACATTCTGACTTGTGCTGTGGCATTTGGAGGTGCCATTAACCGTAAGACCTCTCCCCAGAGTATGTAAGTGGTATGAACACCCCTCAGCTATGCTGTGGGCTGAATCAACCAGGCCAAAGGCAGACAGGAATGAGTGAGAGGCCCTGGTGGGGCAACAGCTCTCCCTCTCATTCTGCAGATGCTATAGGACCTTTACATTCCTCCTATAGACGACAGAGGAAGGGCTGATCACTGCTTACCAGGACTGTGACTTTCATCATGGGCATGTTAGACTAATCTTGTGGACTGACACACATACTGGTACACACTGCCCACCCTGATGTGCCGTGCTACCTCACCACATACACCATTACTGCTTGAACACTGATGCAAACACCAACAGGTGGTCTTCGGGAGGTTTTATTCTTTAATTCTAGTGAAATGATCAATGGGATAAGAGATAAGATGAGCTTTAATGATCCCACACCGGGGATTTTTTTTGTCACAGCAGCTCAAGTGAGGCAAAAGCACAGGGATAAAAAACGGGCACAAAACAAGACCAGACTGAAATGAAATATTCAGCAAAAAACAAAAAGTTGATATTTAACTAGTCTTTACTATATTCAACTATAATTACAACAGAACTAAAAAGACTATGCATACTGACTATACTATACATACCAAACACGACTTACCATACACACACATACCTTACACTACATCTCACATATTACATACTATAATATTACATACATTATACTGTATAATCACAACTTCTCTATAAATTTCCAGATTTGTATAACTTTTGTAAGTGGTGTGCCCAATTAAGTATGAGTTACCAACAGGAAAAGACCTCCAAAATACTCGACTTAAGTTGTAGTCAAATCAGTCGAATCATTTACCAATATTTCAGTCTCTAATGAGTAGAATCTTTCTGATGTACGTGTTTGTATATGGAGTAGTTAATTCAATAGAGGCAAAAATTAATTATTGATTCAGATAGACAAGCACTAATAATCACTTCCTTCACAAGAGTCAGAGGACATGGGATCCACAACACACAAAGACACATGCGAAAATGAGCACTGGTAAACAAATCGTACCCATACATTACAAAAAAGACATCATGGTCCAAGCAAACTTCATGGATGTTGACAAGCAACCCGGTCAAATTGGCAGGAGGCCTCAGGGATAAGAAGTAAGTGGCTCCATGCTACTTGCAAGGTGTTTGTTCTGTCTCCATCTTGGGAACCTACAGACACTCACACAGCCTCCACAGAACTCTAAAGGGACACTCGCACTGCAAAGCTAAAAAGTTTGGAAAACAAAACTTGGACCACAATCCACAGAATATTATAATCCCAGCTGCTCGCCCTTCAGTTTTGCAATGAACCTGAATTTATATAAATGACCAGCAGTTGGCAAAATGTTTGCACAGTCCAATTCCCAGAGCCTGTGCACGAGCGTGAGTGTAAAGTGTTTTATATGTAAAGTTTAGAAGTAAAACAGGTTCTGTATGAAGGGCCTAGAATGATCATTCTAGCGGGATAATGGGTAGGTGATGGGTGGGAGCAGTCGACCCTTCTGGCTGCCGTGGTCTTTTCATCAAAATTTCATAGAAACATAAACATTTGCTGCAGTACAAACGTTGTAATGAAATACCAATAAAGTTTGTTGTGAAGACCAATAACTGTTTTGAGAGGGAAAGACTATTACAAACATTCCTCCCACCAAAATGCTAATAGCATCAAACTGGAAACCAAAGCCAATAATCAAAGATGTAGGATTTAAATAAACAGTGTCCTACTGGGGTCTGTTTATCTGTTTATCCAAAAACTCCACTGGCCTCTGTTCACTTCTCTTAACCTCCAAGACCAAGTCTGTGATTAAAACTACATTCAGGCCAGAGTGGGGCACCATGATGATGGCGATGATGACTCAGCAGTTTTAGGTCTGTGGAGGGGCCCCATAGAGCAGACAGCATACTGTAGCTGTTACATAATGGCCTGGCCAGGGTCCTTAGTCCACACTAAGGGGCAGATGGTCTGGACACGAATAGCAGACACAAACACAGAGTGGATCGGTGGTGAAGCTGACGATGCTCCCTGAGGTGCAATCCAGCAGAGACATCACAAACACTTCACCGAGCTACTCAGCCGTCCTGTAAAACGCTACCCTACTGATACCATAGTAAGGAGAGCGAGACAGACAGCTCTGTAACACAAACACGCCACTCTCCTTTTCAAAGCAGATGAAAAATTGATTCCACCTTTATTTGAAAACTGACGCTGCTATAAATAGGGGACTGTCCTGTTCTCTTTGGTTCTGATGACATGCAGCACCGAAGCAGCTGGTGAGGCTGCAGAAAGATACCTGTGCTCATCCTGTAGCTAGGCAGTGTGGGGCTGACCAGACAACTGCAACCATCTAAATGATTCAAGAGAGAGAGGAATTTGCTGTGTCACATCTTGGCGCGCGGCTCATATAATACGAGGTATGTTTTGCATAAAAACCTAGAGAATGCACAGTGCAAACAATTCACACGTTTGTATTCATGAACTGTTAAACAATATGCACCGTGGAGCACATAATCATCTTATGCAATCTCTGTCTCTGCTGCGGTTCTGGGAAAAAACCTGGAAAAAGTGATCCGGGTGATCCTACCTCCCCGACCAGCAGCAACACAAATGAATCTTCTTTTTTTTGAGAATAATGAAAAACACATTGCTAGAAGATGTCTGCTACAAGCGGTACCAGCTAACAGACTATAGACCTGACTCAAAACAGCCTGCCAAACCACCACACCAGGCCCTGTCCAGGAAAGAGAAGGTGATATTTCCACTGTGAAATCAGATCCAGGGGAGTGGATGCTGTGGCCTAGTAACAGCTGAGCAACACACAGGCAACAGCAGACACAACAGCCAACCCCATCTGCTGTCTCTGATCAGTCAGGCAGTATGCCCACGCGGATAAGGTGTTATTCAATGCAGAAGGCACACTGGGCAGAAGCAGCCTAGGTGTCATTGATCTGTGTGTATGTGTGTGTGTGTTTGATAGAGAGAGAGAGAGAGAGACCTTAACCATTCCCAACAGCACTGTGCTCTGATAGTTTCATAACTATGCTAATGAATACTTCAGCCTAGACTTTGATATAGAATCAATAAGCAGCGACAGAGTGCTGAATCACACAGACAGCAGCTTCTCGCCAGCAGGAATAAGGTGGTTATTCTTGTTAATTGGGATTGATGGTCAAACAATCAATAAAACCACGGTGTGTGTTTTCAATTTTATACACTTTGGGAAAGTGGCGGGCTCAAGTCTGTGTGAATCAAAATGATAGTGTCAAAGTAAACAGAAGGTAATGGAAGTGCTAATATCATGGCAACAAGGCACAACAGAGCCCAGGGCACTACAAAAAGAGGCAAAATTTTATCATTTTACATATTATAGGCATAGATGCTGCATTAACTGCTGCAGTTAATGTAACTGTTGTGTCTACAGGAATGTGAATGAAGATGATTTGAAACCTGATTAACCTGTTGCCCAGCAGATAGGGGATCCATAATGAACATAATGGACACATTGAAAATCCTGCATGTGTGCAGAAGAAAGAAAGATTACTGCTATTTTAATACTAAACACATTAATACTAGACGTTACTCAAACTATCAAAATGTCAGTGATTACAATATTACTACCCTCTGAACTACTGGGCTGTAAAAAGGCCACTCATGATTATTGAGCAACTAATGAGGAAAAAGCCCGGGCACTGGGCAACAGCAGAGCTGAAGCAGGCGGCAGGAGACAGACAGACAGACTGAGTCTTTCTGCCTTGAAAGAATGCTGAGGCTTTCTGACAGCTGAGGCTTATCTAATGACACAAAGGCCTGCTTGTAGCCCTCCTAGTGCAGCACAGTCTAGTGTGGAGCACTGCAGTTAGCCAGTGACTCAGTGCCGCACAGACAGCAGGCTTTTCAAATGAATGAGTTGATCCAACAGGCTGACTGACTTCACACACATGGAGCTGTCAGATGGGCAAGCAGTCACTGAATGGATCAGGTCAGATGAGTCACACATAGGCCTAGGACCACAGGCAGCCTTAAGGTTACAGAGGCTGCATGACAAAAGGTTTGATGATGCATTTCATAGAATGACTGACTGTATAGGTAGGAAGAGAGAATGGGTAATGATCACAACATTACCAGGAATTACATGGGAGTTTTGAAACAGGGTTTACGACATAATGATGGCCGTGAATTGACTGTAAGCCCCGCTGATTCAAATGATTCAGCAGGTGCTGGCTCTGACTTTGATAACCCACTTTGACACCTCTACTCAGTTTTAGCACGTAAGCAAATGTAATGTGTAATACTTTATTGACTTGCATACATTCTTTTAAAACCGGTATGCCATACCCCAGCCTTTTTCTATTCTGATACTTTTGTATATATGCAGCATTTTCTTGTGCCACTCGTCTTGATTAATGACAATAAAAAAATTTAAAAAAACTTGAACCTTCAACTTGATCAGTAAACCCTCTGCACTTAAGAAGATGCAAATTTGTGTAGACTGGGACCTCCACTTCCAGCAGACTGTGATCTGATGCCTGCACTGAGAGCACAGCCTGTGGGCATCACCGCATGTATGGGGTAGTCGTAGCTGAGCTGCAGGGGGCATAGCAAATACACTGGGATAGGTTCAGACCCTAGGGATACGCACATTTCTCATTTCTTTTAGCCATGGGCAATTTTCCATCCCCAAGAGCCAATTTTGTATTAAGAAAAGGGTTGTGACACTATGCTGGGAGGAAGGACCAGTAGTACATAAGGTTGGCCTCAGCACTGACTCATTAAGGCAGTGGTTGAGTGTCCAGTTAACAACTGGGAGACTGGGCTTTGAATCCTGGGTGTGCCCCTTTATTATGTTGGGGGAAAATACGGCGCCGATACGAGGGAAGTACTGAACCACAAGTGGTGGTCACCAGAGAAGGCCAAAATCCAACATCCTCTCACAGAGCGTAGCGGTAGCTAAGGCCAGAGATGATCCATGTTGCCTGTTGGACCAGTCGTGATCCAAGATCTTAGTTCATGGGTCATCCAAGCCACCTTGAGACACGACCGGAGTCAAACAACAAAAAGAGCGGTCATGACCAGTGACCAGAGGTGATCCGCCCAGATTCAGTTTTTTTTTCAGTATTAAAATGAGGGGAAAAAATGACAATAATTGATAATTGCCGATTATTTGAACATGAGAATGGTGAGGGTGAGATAGGGGAAACACTATGAGGATGCACTGAGTTTACACAGGGACACGTGAGATCCTGTGATCAGTGCATCAGGCAGGTTTATTGCCGATGCCTATATGCTTGACAACAGCCTAATATGCCAAGCCCATGTATTGTCTATCACTAACATAAGCCTTTCTGATATAAATGTATATATTCTTTTTCATTTCTGGATGTAAAATCGAAAAGGATTCCAGTCCCCGTCAGAGGGGGTTTTTGAAAAAGCACAATATGTGACGCATGTACACCCATTAAGTGATACATAATCAAAAGTAAGGTAACAGATTCAGCTGAGAGTCAATGGTCTTTCAAGGGGGATAAACCAAAAGTGCAGCACTTCACTTTGAAACCCCTGCATCAGAGTCTCTCAGGTGATAACCAACCTACATTCTATTTCTGTAAAACATGTCACTAAATGGGTCAAGATCACGACTAGACCTTCAAAGAGACACTCCATCTGTACAGAAATGGGACAGCTGTGGCAGCTGTGACACAGACCACAACCAACTTTAAAAGGCATCTCTCTGTTCTCATCTCTGTTTCTCTGTTTGGCCAAACCTACACTGAGATTTTAGATAATAAAAACCTAAATATGCCTGAATACTCGCCGGACTGGAGGGATTTCAAATGACAAACCTAGTTCTTTCATGAATGTAAGCTTTTCAAAAATAGTGATATACTGTATATATAACTGATGTTATCTGGGTTACAGCTGCGCGTAAGGGTGCAACATATATGTAAGAGTAGCAAAAGGATTTAGAGAAAGAAAATATTCACATGTAAACTATATTGTGTATTGTGAAATGTGAATTTAAGCCCAATGGACAAAATGAAGTCATCCCATGTCACACTATATGTTGTTTAGTTTTACACAGACAGAATCCCATGGAGCACTGAGCTTGACAAAATTTGAGCCATCTAAAGATCAAAGACCCACCAGAGGTAGGTGCAGAGAGATGGACAAACAAACTGACGCCTGCGGTGTGCTTGGAGGAAGCCAACCTTCAAATGGGGAGAGACGCCATGGGGGAAGGTAACAATATATAACCCAGAGATAACGGGGAGAAGGGATTCAGTGCGGTGCAAAGTCTGGCAATGGTTAAAAATTTTGAAAAATCTGTCATTCATACTGTGTGCGTGTGTGTGTGTGTGTGCACTGGGTTTACAAGGCCAACATGAACCAGTGAACATGAACATGAACCAAATGCTGTCAATCCACTTCCTTTCCTGTTCCATCCTGGCAGCACAATGCAGAGAACATGTTGGAGCTTTGATAAAATTGTATGAATGGCATGAGTTTCAATCAAAAAGTAATGAGTCCATGTTTAAACCACTCACATATATGAGTCCGGAGTAGTAGCGATCCTTGAGGTTGTGCAGCACTGACGCCTCGTTTAGGCAGGTGAGCTCAGCCATGTCCTCCACCTTGCTGAACTTGGGCGGGTTCATCTTCTGGATGTCGTCCTTGTTGATCACTATCTTCTTACCATTCTCTGCCAACTCCACCACCACTTCGTCACCACGCTCCTCCCGAATGCTGGCTGCCTCAAAGCCATGACGTTCTGAAGGTACCCAGACAAGCTTCTTGGCCGTCCAGTCGGCCTGTGTGGCTGGGTTATAAACCACGGCCCGGTCCACAAACAGGTACCGCTCCGGATCTTCCTGTCCGCTCCGATGAGACATCTTACCAAGGAGTTACCACAGCAACGTGGAAACCTAGAACAGACAGGCACGCAAAAAGCTTAGCAAAATGGTAAAATGGCAAAAATGGCACTAAAACAACCAGAGAACAAATATATTTTTGTTATGTGTGTTATTATGTTTCTTATTTTGGTAACACAATCTTACAATTGAAGAACGTCCTTTTGAATAGTTTTTGAGTAGTTAACAAGTAACATGTTGAAGTTAACATGTACCACATTAGACACGAAATACAAAGCTGGCGAGAAAGTGTTCCGTGTTTCTGGCACAGCTGGGCAATGAGAACAGAGTGAGTCACATGGTAGCTAAAGGATAATTAGATGGCGTTGATAAAGCAGCTAAAATTGCATTTCTCACCCAGTGTGCACAGTTGTGGGGCAGCAATGGAGAGCAGGGAATGAATGTGTTTTTACCCGTTAAATCATCAAGTAATCTCTCAATTAATTAACTGAAAATGAAGTCAGAACAATTTAATGACATGATTTCTTCAATCACCTCAATCATTTATCGAGTCCATAAATCCTCAAACATAACACACAAAACCATTAGCTGTAATCCTGTACAAAGTACAAAATACATTAATTGAGTTGCCTGAAAGATTTAAAATGTTGTCTGAAAGATTTAAAATGTTCCTCTGATCTGTCTAACCTTCTCATCCACATCAGTTTCAATTATAATAGATTTCCCTTCACCTCAGAGTGCTGATAACACTTTCTGTACTTGGTGACTATTTCAGTTCATAATAATGTACATATTTATAACTGATATGATCAGGCATACTTACTACATATCATATTTCCATCTATGTGACTATATGAGGGGATGGGAAAGAAAATGTTTCCCACACAGAGTTTTGAAAAAGGCCAGCAGCACAAACGTAAACGTGCTTACCGGCTCAGAATTGGTCTACTCCCTCCACTGGGGAAATAAAACTAAAGCAGAGACAAAAGCATGTTCAAAACCAGTGGGTTTTTTAATAAAATAATGCTATTGCCGCTATTACTCTGCTTCTATTTCACTGCCACATCGGAAGAACAGTTACCCAGCAACAGCACAGTTAGATATATTTATTACTTTTACTTTTACTTTGTTAGGTCACCATAGATGAAGTGTGGCAGTCAAATGGAACTGAATGAGAAATGGCATTTAAAAAAAACACTGACGCTCTTGATGCTGTCTGACTCGTATCTCCTCTGTGGAGGAAACGGACCACCGATGAACACATCCATATTTGTGCTGCCAGCCCATTGTCAAAATGGTGTGTGGGAAATGGTTCATGCTGCATTCTGTTAGATGTATAGCAACTTAGCTGCAAACTATCGTCAGTCGGGCCGAAGTCATTAGGTACAATGGCTAAACATGGAAAACCAGACTTAATCAGAAAACTACCGGGGCTTTCCCGACCCTGGAGTTAGACGAGTGGGAAGCAACGCTCCCACAAATTACGAAACATGAAACAATAGGAATGCTAACATCATCTAGGCGCTACATCAACAAAGCAGCTTCAGTTTTCCTGGAGGGAAATTTGGCAAAGAAACATCTTGTTGTTCATTCAATGTAAGGGTGAGAGAGTTGTGAGAATTGGAAATGGCTGTATTATATTCAGGACAATGATCACAATGAGCTGTATCAAGGTGGTGGGGAAAAGTCTAATTAATGAAGATAACGTTGACGTCACAATCTCAGACTTCTGATTTTACTTTATTGTTTGTTTGAGATTAGGCTTTGTCTCTAGGTGCTGTGAATGACATTGAAGTTGGAGCATTGGTGCTTATATTGCGCTGATATCCTAACTGTTTGATGACACTTCTTTGTTTTCTCAATCATTCTGGAATTCATTATAAATTAGCTTGTCAGCTGTGACAAAGGTCCAAAGCTAGCTAATATTTCTAATAAACGACAATTGAAATTGCACATGTAGATGTCTAAGAAGAAAGTTATTTTATTAATCCACGTAGGGAATTCTATGCATTTAAAACATCCTGACTATGAGAAACAGTAGTCAGCACGCACACACACACCCACACAGCAGCACCTGGGGATCAACTACAGTACATCAGGGGCCTCATTTATAAACGTTGCGTATGCACAAAAGGAAGCGTACGTCTGACGCACTCTTTGGGATTTATAAAAAATTTTTTTTAAAACTTGACTTAAGTTGTGCAGTCCAATGACATTCTGCAGACAAATAAGGTAGAGTGAAAGAATTAGATGTGATTCAACATCCCCAAACAGGGCGGGGCATGGCATCGCCCACCAGCTATCAATCCCGCGATTTGTAGTACTTGAGTTGCTCCTGCAACGTAGTGAAGTAGTCTCAACAAAATCAATTTGCTGGTAGCAAATTGACAACTAAACCAACAAACCCAGTGCGTAAAAGTCACACACACAGTTTGGCACAACGCAGTGTCCTGTAGCGTCGATGCATCGTGTCCAAAGTCAATAATGTAGTCACCAACACCCATTGAAACCTATGGCTACACTACACCTTCTCTAATCTAATCTCTTTGATGCGCGCTCTGTCCTGTGCGTGAAAACATATTTGGAGACGGTTGCGCTCCCATCATGAGTCCTGTCCTACACTGAAATACGGGGGCTGTGTTCAATCACATCTACTATATGTCCCTGTACTGCAGCTGCTGGGGTCCTGCAGATGATAATGACCGGAAAAGTTGTGGAGGCTGACAGCCGACAACCGGTAAAATCATGGCACCTTGGAGGATCGCCTGTCAGAAGCACAAGGCTAATGATGTTTTGAGCCCAGCTTTACAAAGAAGGACTCGCAGGGACCGATCCCAAACCAAGCCCTGACAACGCTGGGGTTTCTGCCAACCGGCATTTTCAGGGAAAACTGTCTGACAGGTCAGGGATTATCTCCACCAAGCTTTAGCTGTGTTAGGAGCTAAAACTGGTCTGTCATATCAGTACATTAAGTTTCTTTTCACGATGCATGAACAGGCACATAAAAAAATGCACAATTTGCAGCAAAGTCCAGTTTTCTCAAACGTCATGGGAGCCATTGGCTGAACTCATGTTGCTATGAGAGCACAGAGCGAGAATGAATTTGCTTTAGTTAATCCAAAACTATTTTTTTCTTGTCTCCAACTCCAACTCGAAATTCATTGTGTAATTTTTTTTCTCTCTCAGGATTTTCCACATTGACTTCATTCATTCGTTCATTCAATATGAATATTAATTAGGGGCTTTTCATTGACCATTTATAGGCAACTCTGGGCGTTAAATGAAGCCAAACTGCACCATATTTTGTGTTTCTTGTGATTTATAAAGGGAACCGGCGTAAGACCTGCGTGCGACTTGTCTTGTAAATCTGAATATTTTTGTGCGCACGCACTTTTCTGTTTTTCGTGCGTACGCCACCTATTGACATGAATCCTACTCACAGTTTTATAAATGAGGCCTCAGATCTAGCAGGGCCTAGAAAGTTGTGCAATGACAGGTGTCATGAGTGTAACGCACATCTTTTTGTATTAAATGACCAACATGAAAAGCTATGACATCATTGGTACTCACTATAACTACTGAATGATATCATTAGCAAAATTCTGATATTAGTAAGATGTGCAACCATGATAGCCAGATTGAGCTACCCTGGAATATAACATGACATGGTAAATATTGTAATGCGTTGGGGAATTGGGAGCAGGGATTTCCCAGCATGCATTGTGTTCCTGTTTAAAGTGTGTGTTTTGAGGTTATTTGTGTTATTAGTTGTTTGTGTTATTCTCATTCTTACCTGTAAATAGTGCGTATTTACTCTGTTTCAGAGTAGTTATTCTAACTTATAGTGTAGTTAAAGTCTTCCCGTTTGAGGCAGTGTTTTGTTTGACCTTCTCAAACCTAATAAAAGCCATTCCCGGGTCTGATCGATTCATGGAACACAGGAAATCATCAAAAAAGATAACTCTCACTGTCAACCTGACTCCATCTCTGAGCCACCCGCGGGTTTGGTAAAACACATTGATGCCTTCACGTGAATACGTTACTGAGGCAACCATACAGTAAACTAAAACAGTTACAGGTTAAAAACGGATGTAGCGGTACTCCAAACACCGGCTGGTCATTTCAATTACCTTACAGTCTGAACTACACACAATGCTGTGATGGTGCGGCAAAAGGAGCTGCCTTCGTCCTCCTTCGCGCCAATGACTGAAAGAAAGGCAAAGTTTTAGGAGTGACCCCATCCTCCAGCCTGGAGTGAGATTCATTCATCCACGTTGAGGATCTCCCCGAAGGTTCACACGCAGCACCCCGGGACAAACGTGGACCTTACCTGCTGCTGTCAGAGAGGCAACGTTGAGCTGCTGGTCACCGCACAGTCCGGGCTCCCCTTGGTGTGATTCTTTCTCCTTCTAACTGCGACACAGTGCAGAAACGCAGTAGCAGTCATGGATGTGGGCTTCAGTCTACCGCCCCACACTGGGCCCCCACTGAACCCGCCCACGATGGCGCGTGCACACATAGAAAGTGATCACAGAGATCGATAGGCACGCGGACACGCTGTGGGATCAACCACCTGCGGCGGCAACAGGGGGTTTATTGGAGCCACTACCAAACGAATCTGTCTTTATTGGGGAATATAGTTTGTACACACACGTCCTTGGATGGTTTTATTTAGGGGACGCGTATTGTTTTCATCTATCTTGCAAATATCTATGCATTGCACAGACTCACTGGATGCAGGGGGACGACTGGGCCCCGCCCCTACTCACGATTGGATGGAAGAAACCAACCCCCAATTTGTAACAAATCAATTTGTAACAGATATACTGTTTATCAGAGATTCCGTGAAACGTTTGATTGACTACTTGTCAAAATGACAAATTAAATTATGTTTCTTTGGATTATTCCATTGCGCCAAACTCTTGTCAGCAGTATGAATCGTTGAAATAACACGTACCCTACCTGGGCAGTTTATGATTTGGGAGTTGAAACACCGCCCTCTTGTGTCTCAAAGTGGCACACGATCATTTCCCCCATACTATTGTGACACAAACAAACCTCACAAGTTTTGGGTTTATAGTGGGATTTTATTACAAAACTTGAAGAGGGGGAAACAAGTATTTTTCTGCGGTTATTTCCTTCCCTCCTAAAAGCTGGAAAATGTAATCTCGTTGTGAAGTTTTACATAAGAAGATGTTGTGGTTATGAACAGTCTGTGATTTTGGAGGCTTTAGCGTCCTCCTCTCCATGCTCCTCCACCCCTCTTCTTTCCTCCTCCTCCTCCTCCTCCTCCTCCGCTGCCTGCTCCTCCTTTCACTTTCTTCCTTACTCCACTTGCTTGTTCTGTGTCGTCGTCATCTCTGTCTCCTCCTTTGTGCCTTTTCCTTTTCTCACCTTGCTCCTTCATTTCCTGAGACAAGGAATTGGGACATTTGTTATCAGACAAATAGTTACAGTGAAAGTGTATATTTGGATTTTGCCTAATTGATTAACTATTTCACAGACACACTTGAACTATACATTTGCCTGTGATATTAAAGCGTTTAAGTGGGCTTCCCACAGATACAAAAAAGGGTCTGACAACATACAAAAGACTGTAAATTTGAACAACCAATTATTACTCAAAACAGCAAAGTTTTCAAATGAAATGGAAAGCCCTGAGACATGTAATAGTAGTATTCGGTAATTATGGCTCACCAGTTTGGCAAATCTCTGGGCCTCGCTCACCCGCTCCACCAGCATCATCACCTCATCATCTTGGGTGGGAAATGCAGGAAGTTTCTTCCCAATTAGGCTTTCGATTCGCTGGAAAAGCTCCACATCATACCTAAAATAAGAGGATGTGTTATTCTACTGCAGTCCACGTGCCCTCACTGCCCCTTTTTTTCTTTGTTCAGTATTAAAATGAAAATGGGCAGTGACAAAGGTCAGCTGTCAATTTAACATCAAAAACAATGGTAAAATAAACTGATCATGATACCAGAATGAAAAAAACTGACCCACTTTAATATTAACTCGAATGTGAACAGTTAATGACACTGGTGAAGTCCTACAATGATCTTACTGAGTGACAAAAGTGATAGATTTCCCAGATCGTCCCGCTCTGGCTGTTCGTCCGACTCTGTGAATGTAATCCTACAAGGGCAGACAGCGAGATACACAGTCACACACAATAAAATTAATTATCGAACAAAGAAATCATTTGCACATGCACAACAAGGTACCTTGGAGTGAGTGGGGATGTCATAGTTGATAACGCAGTCAACGTGAGGAATGTCCAAGCCCCTGGACGCCACATCAGTCGCCAGCAACACAGACCGTGATTTGGATTTGAACTTATTCAGTGCCCCTAGACGTTTATTCTGAGCAAGCAGAGACAAGAGGGCACAGTACGTCAACTCAGCAGTGTACACAGAGAAAAAAAAATTACCATTACCCCACAGGTACATATGACCAAGAGGTCTTGTGTTTTTATTTTAACAACAAATCCAGAGGAGGCCATTGTTTGTCCAGCACAAGAGGACCTTAAGTGCAAAGTAGATGCTGATAGAGAAACCATCAACCTGTGATAAGTCCACTCTGATACAGTAGGCAGCCAGTTTCCAGGAAATGATCAGAAGATTTGATCAAGTTTTTCTTTATTACTTATTTTAGCTAACATACTGAGGTACCAATTAAATAATCACCTTGGTTGATCTGTTCTAGTCAGTGTGACAAGCTTTTTTGATACATTGTTCTAAAGTTTCTTTTCAATTGTTTTTGTTTTCAGAATGTCTAAACCTGGGACTGATGAGGTATCAGTTCATCTGTTTTTACTGTGGGTCGCGTCTTATTAAATCTTTAATTTGGAGAAATCAACTTAAATTGTGATCGGTTTATTTCTATTTCATGTACAAATTGTTGTCTGTTCTATGGTTACTTTTCTATGTGTTTCTCATATATCGTTTATATAATGGTATGCGTGCTGTGAGTCCAATATTAAATAACCACAGCCAACTCTGTTCTTTTTAGCTGCCCAAACACCCTAGTCTGCGTTTTCTGTTGCACCACAGAGTGTTGTGTTTGAGGGGGTGCTACTGAAAAATGGAACACTTATTTTGCTGCAGACAGTGCAGTGGGCAGCTCTGCACCAACTCTGCTTGCTGCACTCTAATGACAGAATAATGCTGTTTGTCAGGTGAGGCAGAAATTCTGCATCATCATCATCAAATATGTTAGAGCCAAAGAGGCGAGAGACGGGGGTGTGAGAGAGTGTTTTGCACTGCATTCTCTACCTGACTCATCTGGCCATGCAGAGGGATAGCAGTGATTCCAAGGTTCCTTAACAACAGTGCCACCCGCTGGGCAGAGTTGCATGTACTGCAAAAAATGATGAAGGAGTTACCGGCCAGCTCGTTCAGGATGGACACCAGGTAACAGTCCTGCAAAAACAGATACGTATGTTAAAATAAAAATGGTTCAAATAAATGATACACACTAAATGAATCGTATGTATCACTCTAAGTACAACCTCTGTTACTCTATGTGTGTCCCTACCTTGTACTTGGATGGTATAAAGATGTAATACTGCTGCAGTTTGTCCACTGTTGAGTATTTGGTAGATACTGCACACTTGACAGGATCCTTCAAAGCAGCTCTTTGTAATTTCTGGACCTGTGAATACACAAAGAAAAATGACAAAGATCTGCGTGAGAACCATGTCAACTCATTCTCTAATGCTGTAGTAACATGTTGGTGCCACTAACGTGCCACTGACCAAACTTCTCGCGGCCCGATCATGGAAAATCAGAGAAATCAAGGTGGATGCTACAATCAGTTTATGGAAGATGTTCTAGTTTTGAATTGCAAAAATGCTTTTGTGCAGTGTCGTCTCACATAATCCTTCACACAATTTATATGAATCTGGGTGATTACATGCTATATCTGCTCGAGGCAATGTGAGGACAGAGACATCTCATCTCCAGTCAACAAGCAATATCTGCAAATGAGCGAATCAGCGCAGGGCTGCACAATCAACCCAATTAAATCTCTCTCACAATTTTGTCTTCACACAATTAAATGAACACGATCAAGCGATATTAATGTTTGAAATGCGTGCCCTGCCTCCATCCATAAAGCGCTCCGCTGCGAAGTAAATCAAGGGCTCCCTAAACCACTATACCTAAACTAAACCTCCTTAAACCACTGCCCGACCAATCACAACTGTTCCCTGCAGCCACACTGCCTGTAGAAATATTTCCTGGATGCAGTCCAGACAAGTAAGGTTAACATTAAGAGTATTACTAGGTGAATGAATATACAACAGATAACAGTCAGTCAAAACAAAAATCAAATGTCTGGAGGCGCAGAAAGTGAAGAGCATGTCCCTCTTAGCGGATAATCATCTGTTTGTTTGAAAGTATTTCGGATTTAGGGCAAGTGATGTTACACAAAACAAATTATATGCAAAGAGTGCTTTAGAGATGTGTCTGTACCGCAAAGCAGCCAATTTATTCAAACACCTGAAAAAACAGCACAAACTGCAGTATGATGAATGTAAGAAGGCAAAGAAAGATGTTACCAACGTGAAACATCTAACGTGAACAGGCTGTCACCGTATCCATCCAGCTCACAAAGACACACTGACATCACCAAGGCAGTCGCATTCCATTCGGCCAAAGATATACATCCAGTGAACATCGTTAGTAATGAAATGAAATAGAGAAGCAATGTAGCAAAGCATAAAAGTGAAACCAGTGCCCTGTAGATTTAATTTTATTTGTATTTTTTCTTCTGAGATGGACTGAATTTAGATGAATGACCAGTTTTATTTTGGATAAAAAGGATGTGTACATAAGCAGGAATGTAGCACAACATGGATTTGAAAGCAGTGTTCTATTTATGTGAAAATGCAATAGAAATATTGTTGTCCCTAAAAATGAATCATGTTTAACAATTGTGATCTCAATACTGATCAAAATGATTGCTATTATAATTTTGGCCATAATCGTGCAGCCCTAAATAAGCGTTTAAGCATTGTGAAGGTGAAGACATACGTAGATGGTGCGTAAAGCCATTAAATGATTCCTCATCAGATTCTCTTCAAACGTTCAGATACTTTCACAGGTTCTTAAGTCTCAATTGGAAAAAAATCAGCATCCTTTCCACACCATGATGATAGTGCAGTAAATATTAGCCCAGTCTTATTCCATTATCCATTATTTACACCTCAGGGTAAGATGAGCTGGGCAGACTGGAGCAGCTTATACTGTGATGACACTGTGGCTCCAGCGTCTTAAGCAGCACAAACCATGCAATGTTAAGTACGTGGTTATCTTAGGCTACAAAGTTGAGTGACAACTTTTCAGGAGTCCAAGATTTTAATGTTGGCGATATCATTGTAGACAAAAAAACGTAATCGCATACAAGATAAACATTTACAGCAAAATAAAAATTTAGATGTTCAAGATGTAGGTGAAGAAGTGGAGAGGCCTAAACAGTTCAACACCATTGGGGCTGTTTTTCAAATGCACTGCAGTTCCAGCACCTACTAGTGTCAAAGCTCATTCTCATCGATTTGTTTTCTCATCTGATCCTGCCTCTGCAGAGCTGTCTGCCTGCATTTTACCATTCTTTTCTAAGCATACAGGTGTAAGTTTGTTTACATGTTTTTTTTTCTGAGCACAATTTAAGAGCCTTCTCCAATGGCTATGTAACAATATTTTATACAAATATTGATGTTAATGCTGTGTAAATACATATAACTCCTTCAAAGACAATATTTGCATACCTTTTTGGTCATTGTGGCAGAGAACAGGAATGTGCGTCTTTCTCTGGGGATCACCTTCAAGATTTTATCCACCTGGAAAAAGAAATTATGTATTATTGTAGTTGAGGAAAACAGCTGCAATATATAATAAAGCCAATTCTGGTTCATCACAATGACTGAATTACAAAGAGGGATTATTAGTATCTTTAACATTCACCTCAGTCTCAAAGTCCATATTCAGGATTCTGTCTGCTTCATCCATAACCAGGAACTTAAGCGCTCGTAATGAGAAGCCTTTGGTGTTCTCCATATGGTCTATCAATCGTCCAGGTGTGGCTGGAAACAGCACATTGTGAGGGACTCAGTAACAAAAACATCAACAATGATGTGTAATCATGACAGTGATGTTTTCAGTTGTGGTCTTACCAATAACAATGTGTGGTTTTTTAGCCAACACTAAGGACTGGGACATCATATCAATTCCTCCCACTACGACAGCTGCAACATAATTGACACAGGTTGATATTTCGACACAGACCATCTTTGTGCATTACTGTAAATTGTAGCTTTCCTAATCACATACCACACTTCACACCAATGCTGGAGCCCAGAGCCTCAAACTGCTCGGAGATCTGAAAAGCCAGCTCCCTGGTGGGGGTGAGGACGAGGGTATGAAGTCTCTGTGGTGAGGCCAGCAGTGACTGCAGGATAGGGACGGCAAAGGCACCCGTCTTCCCTGACCCAGTCTCTGCCAGACCGATCACATCTTTCCCTGTAGTGGAGAAAAGGAAGTGCATGGGTGTATAAGAGGCAAAATATCTGATGACATAACAGACGGTGACAAATCGTTCATCTTCATTAAGGAAGGCGAAGATGATGACTTTGAAGGCATGATTTCACCTTGCAGGGCTACAGGTATGGCTTCTATCTGAATCTTGGTTGGACTTTTCCATCCAAGCTGATCACAAGCCTCACAGAGAACCTCGGTAACACCCTGAAAACGGCAGGAAAAGAAGGAAAAGAAAAGGGAATGTAACCAAACAGTTAAAGTGCATATTTAATAGTTGTCAGGTAGCTGGAATCACGTTAATAAAACATTAACACGTGATTCTAATTTCATGCTAACTCGAGCTAGCGTTAGCATGGCTTGTTTCTCTTGTGATGGCAGCGGTCTCCCCTTCGCCCTTTGTAACAAACCTACCAAATCCTTGAAGGTCTTTACTGTGTCATCACTTTCGCCGCTGTTTAAGTTACCGGTAGCATCGTCGCTACTCGAAGCTTCGAGAGTTTCCTCTGTTATTAGATGGGGACCTTCCGTTGATTCCTCGGCCATGTTTTTGCCCCAACGTGTGAACAACGCTGTAGTAAGCAGGCACAGAAATGTGCGACATAGCGCGCAAGGGATTGTGGGACTTGGTGTTTTTGTTGTTTCACTTTTTAGCGCCACAGTTTGGTTTAACAACGGACCTTAATATTAGATCAGACATAAACACTACGGATGGATAAAGCGCCTCAAAATTTACTGATATCAGTAATAAAGTAAAGATATCTTATTAAAAAATGACAAAAAATCATTCAAAACAAAAACCCAAACAAATGGCAATTACAACCAACATCACACTTTCAAAATACTGTATGTATTTTTCAGTCTTATATCCATCTCCCCAACTATGTATTAAAACCATCTCCTACTTAAGAATTCATTTTGTAAGTAGTGAAGTAAAGGTGCAGTGTATATTTTCCATCTGATTTGTAGTTGAGTAAAGCTAATGATTTGAAAATATTTATTCTATATGCAACCTCCTAAAACATACCTAAGTAGAATACATTCATGTAGAATTCATGTGAGGTTTTTTATCTTGTTACTTCATAGCACCGATTACCCATATACATTGGTGGAAACATTGTCATTTACTGTAGAAGCACTCTCCACATGCAACATGGAAGATTTTGTCCTGTGACACCTCCAAATCCAAAAAATCAACTCTGTTAAAACAGCTGCCCTAATTTCATCTTAACAATGCATTGTATCTGACATAATCACGTGGCTTTTAATAGAGTAATACTATTTGCAAGGCTAATAAACAAGAGGAAGAATGACCAAGAACTTTACTACCTTGAAAATTGGATGAATGTGGTTTTCACTTGACAGAGACCTTCGAATACTGCATGCACAAGTATAATATGTTACGACATCAGTCCAACATGAGCCCAACTTGGTTGTTGAAGTATTTATTTAGCTGCAGATCCAATAGCTTCGGAAATGTACTTGTCTCATTTCAATGGACGACAAACATTCAACACTTTGCTTTGATATCTATCAAGCTTAAAAGATCAGCAATAAAATAAACAGTTGACAGTCCTAAAAAAGCCTTTTCTGGCTAAGTCAAAATAACTGACATACAGCTGGCTGGAGACAAGGTTACTGCTGTGAGGGAAACACTGGTGTTCTAAGTGTAGCTTTTTTCAGCACACAGCATTACGTTCTTGCTATTAGTCACTGAACAGAACAGAAAAGCAATCTCAAAGTTTTTTGCTGCACATCTAATCAGACAAACATACAGAATTTAGGTTCTCCATCAACGGGCCTACTGAGACCAGACTGCAGCAGTATTTTGAAAATTTATCACAGAGACAACCATTTCTATTACGGCAGAGAAAACCAGTAAAACAAAAAAAATGCAGATGTTCTTCTTTGAGCCCTTTAGGTCTCAGAGGAGTCCCTCCATCTCCCTCATAAAGGCTTCATATACCTGGTCCTTAGTCTTCATGCTAGGCTGAGCCACAGCACCCATTTGGCCTGGGTTGACAAAGCCCATTGCCGAAGCTGCAGCCTGTTTCTGCATCTGACCACCTCCCATACCCTCGTCTCTCCTTCCTCCAACAACCCCTGTTTTTTCCAGAGGCCCTGTTGCTGCCCCCGGCATTGCTCCGCTTTTGTCCCTACGCACCCTAAGTGCTGTGGGCACAAAACGGGTGACCTCTGTCTTGGGGTTGATAATCTGAGGTTTAGCAGAGATGGTGGCTCCACCAGAGCCAGGGCCCCCTCCAAGTGTGCCTCCACCAGCTGCCACAGAAGTGATGTTGGCTCGTTTTTCGATGGTGGCTGTGTGGTGGTGGCCCGGGGGATTGCTGCCAGGATTGCTGCCTGTGGAAGGGGCAGCTGTCCCTGGGGGTGGGGGCATCTGCATGACACCTGGTCGCATGGGCATGGGCATGGCAGGGGGAGGCATGTTGCTCTGCACACCATCCTGGTTGGGTCCTGAACCTTTCTGCCGCTGGACAATGTTGGGGGGAGCACTGAGCACATTGGAGTTGAGAGGAGGAGGAAAGAGGGAAAGAGGTGGGGCAAGGGGCCGTGGGGGTCCCCCTGCTCTTGGGGGTGGAGGTGGGATGCCTGTAAGTACAGACAAGACAAATGGACAAATGAGAAATGTGTCACATACCTGTATCCACAACACTTTTGATTCTTTGTTCTCTGTAAAAGAACTTTCCATAAGATGAATCAGAAAGTACGCTAACACTTAATGATGTATAGGAGACTCAATTCTATTTACTGCCTTGGTTTTGCTGGAAGGGGTTTACAGCTGCTACTAAGCAGCAGCAGCATTACAAATGATGTCATATTTGTTCCATCCCATATCCACGTTCACAGAGGAAAATATAATCCTCAGATTATATATATTTATATATACCCCTGCTAAAATGTACAATTCACATGTTCCTACAGACCATAAAAAGACACTTGCATGTACTGCATACACACATGCCTACCTGGTGGTGCTGGAGGTGGTAATCTAGGAGGAGGTCCTCGTGGTGGAGGACCTGGTGGTAGGCCAGGAGGGGGGCCTGGAGGAGGGCCAGGGGGGCGACCTGGTGGAGGGCCAGGAGGCAGAAGACGAGGCACTGGACCTCTCAAGCCTCCAGGCATTCCAGGAGGCCTCAAGAAAGGAGGAGCACCTACAATTGAGAGTGCATATGTTGTTTAGTAAAAGTCACATTTATATTTAAATAATCAGACCAAGTTCTGTCAGTACACGTGAGACCAGGTTCTGAGATTTTGTCAATTTGTGTATCTAGTGCCAAAGGTGGAGGTCAGAAATCAAGCAACAGAAAATCACCTGGTGGTGGTCCAGGAGGCGGGCCAGATGGAGGACCAGGGGGCCTCATTGGAGGAGCTGGAGGTGGGCCCAGTGGTGGAGGCCCAGTCATTGGTGGACCTGATAAATGTGGGGGCCCTTGCTGTCCTCCCAGTGGTCCAGTCGGAGGGGGCAAGCGCTGACTGGGCATCAGATGAGATTGACTGTCCCCAGGTGGTCCCCTGTCCTCAATGTCTGAACTGTCTGATTCATCAGTGTATTCCTCTTCTACCTCTTCTTCCTCCTCCTCAGGCACAGCCTGGCCTAAAGGAAAAAAACAATAGAGTAACAGATCAATATAAATGAAAAATGAGATATACTGGTCTAGTAAGTGTGCAGCAATGGCCGTGTTGTAGTCTCGTACCTGCCATCCTAAGCATCATCGCCTGCAGAGGGGTAATGGCCTTTGTCTTCTTCACAATTCTCTTTTTCTTCCTCTTTCCTTCCTGTGGTGCCTCTGGTGGCATATCTGCAAAACGTACACTGCGACCTAAAGGAGTCAGACATTACAAGGAGTGTTTAAATGAATATTAGAGTGACTTTTTTTGCATATAAATCCTTAGATAGAAAACCTTTCCAACCTTTTATAAATGCATGGTCAGCTCTGTCTTGTTAAAGATAACAGCCAGAGCAATCCTCAGCACGGAGAATTGTACTATTCTGCCATGCAATTGTTTTCACCTAGTTTTCCAGGCTCATGACAACAAGTTGGTATACCCAGTGAAAGAAATGGTGGGAAAGAAAACTCGAAGGACAGGGTCTAATGCCTAGAACCCAGACTGGAATTAACAGACCACCTGGGTTGGGTTAACAATTAATCCAACTAGCTCTGTAAGCCCGTTTCTTAGAGGAAGGTCCAAGTCTCAAATGATAATGTTGTTTTAATACGATAGGTACGCTGTACGATCTTGATCTGCTCTACATGTAAAGTGCCATGAGATAACTTTTGTTGTGATTTGGCGCTATATAAATAAAATTGAATTGAATTTAATTGAATTAATAAAAGCCACTTTGCAATTCTTGACTTGAATTATGGCACATACTGTACACAAAATATCTGTCACTCAAAAGTCAGCCACAAATGGTGATTTATGTCCTAATGTCTATGGCATACATAAAAAGGCAAAGGCAACAACCACAACATATTAATATTGTATCGCTGCAAAATTATGACCCAAGATACAAAAATCTATTGAAGATATTACTAAACAACTTCCATTCCACATCATGATACGCAAGTACAATTATGTACTGCTCACCAGCATTTCGTTCACCTCTGTCTCTGTCCTGTTCTCTTTCTCTCTCCTCATCATGTCTGTCCATGCTCAGTCTCCTGTCGCCGTCTATTCCTTCATCCCTCTCTTCTTCACTGTCCTCCTCAGAATCACTGTCCTCATCCTCCATGTCATCACGGTCACTTTCACTGCCGCTGTCCCTTCCCAGGTCCATAGTCAACTCCTTTTCTATACCGGGAATGGAAGGCTCTGCTCAAGGAGAGAAAGGGAGGGGGAGAGAGAGAGACACTGGTTAGTTTTCAAGAAAAAAACCAACACAACAAGTTTAGCTTTCTCTTACTACAACAAAGAGGAAACTCTATGTCATAAAGTCAGGAACTTTTTAAATAAGAAAATAAAATCACATTAATGATTATTCACAGATGTCATTACAGGAACAGATAGTCTCTCTTACCGGTGTCTACGCTATAAGGACGTCGAGCAGGAAATCCATGTATTGCCAGTATCTGTGGTGGTGGGGGCCCTGGTGGGGGACCGGGAGGTTTCTTTCCTGGAGGTAAACGTGGGACACCTGGTACTGTTGCCGGCACTGGGCCAGAGGATGATAACACAGATCCTTTCCTAAAGAGACACAGAGACAGTGCAAAAAATAATGTTAGATTGAGAGAGAAAAGTTGTGCTAGTTGGGATGAGTGTCTTAGGAGGTTTACAATTAAATTAGAACAGATGTCTATATATCAAACCAGTTTCTACCTTACATCATACGTGTATGCAAATCAGACAAAAAGAATAGAGTGGCATGCAAACTATAAATATACTATGACTACCAATGGCATTACGGCTCAAGTCAGAAAAAGTTAAGCAGCAGTTATCAGGAATATGTTTAACAATAGACCAGTCAACACTTACCCAAAAGTGGTGCTCTTCTTCAGTATGGAAGGGGGCTGGGCCCCTGGTAAAGGGATGTCCTGGATGTGGATGTTGGATGGAGCGTGAGGCATCTCTGGAAGAGGGATACTGTCTACCTCCACTGACTCTGCATTCTGAAAAACAAACAACAGGAATTATAAGATGGTTAATACGTCATCATAGGTTAAAATCAATGCACAGTGACAATTGGTTAGTTGATGCTTACAATACAGAAAATTGAAACATAAAGAAAAAAATCAGTGGTGTGAAAATTAAACGTTCACTTGAGAAGCATTATGTTCTCATAATAAGCATTATGTTCTCAATCCTGTCATGTCAAACAAACTTATACAAATCCTTGTGTTGTTCTATATCTACAAATTCAGAAATGCAGTCATGACACCAGAAACATACCTTAACCGAGTCAAAATACAGCGCCAACTGGCCCCGCTTGGTTTCATAGTCTAGCTCCAGCTTGCGTAGTTCTTTGTAGGTGTCAGGATTCTCTCTCTCATAAAGACGGACAATACGTTCAAACGTTTCACGTAGCTTCTTTCTCTTATCCCTCAGCACCTTCTCATTTAGCAAAGGCTGCTGAACTGGGTTGAACTCTGTCGCAAAAAGGAAAAAATAGAGACGTACATTCAAGCTAGAGAGTTACATTAAACTAGGATGATATTTGGTAAATGCATGATTTAAAAATTGTATTTTATGGAATTCTCAGTGTCACAAAAAGATAACACAATAATCATGCACCGACAGTCCCCCTTAGAACACAAATCCAGATTCTACAGCAACAAACAAACTAAGACCTCTTACCCATCTCATCCAGCTTCTCCATATCCCTGATGATCTGTCTGGGGTCTTTCATCTTTAGCACAGCAGCCCTCACCATCATTCTTTGCTTCTTGTTCTGCGTGGAAATTTCATGGATTAAAAAAAATAAATAAAAGATGTCCCCTTGTGATTCAAAATGTTTCTTCTACACAAATAATGTGTTTTTTAATATCAAAACAATAACTACCTTTTTCAACTCCCTCTTCCTGGCCTCCTTCCCTATAGAGGAGATGAAATGCAAACACTTAGTTGACAGTTAACAGGCTCAATCTTCTCGAGGTGTTACTATGCAGATAAGTAACATTCAAGAAGAACCCAGCCAACAGAGAAGCATCAGTACTTACTGGCTTGGTCAGTGGGATTCATAAATTTCCCACTCTTGGTGGAGGAGGTTGAACGTCGCCCCATGCTGACGGCAAATCCCCTTCACCCTGTCAAATGTGAAAAATCCAAAAACGGTAATAGATGAGCTAAAATAAACCAACCATTTCAACTGCACTGTGATTTTCAACAACTACAGAAGCAGTCTCCCCAAAGGGTAAATTGGGTAGTTTTCAAATGATTTATTCTGTCCCATTTTCCAAACCAGACAATGGATAGCAGGCTATCTCGTGATATCTATTGATAAACCCCAAAATATCAATGTTACGTCTAGGTATATGCAGTTTGTATAGTTGTTTTCACATTCGCTTACCAATAACCTTCAAAGTCAGATTTGAAAAATAGTTACGTTAAAAAAATTTATTAACATCTGATGTCTATTACCAACTGAAGAAGGATACTGATTAGATAAAGTCTGAACTCGATGCTATCTACAACAAAGTAACCAACCCATGTACCTTTAATAGACTATGGACTAAGATAATGAATATATAAAGTCATTATAAATATTCTGACAGAGTGCTAGGCTAATAGCTAATGATGCTAATGTTGCTTGTAGCTGTGGCATTAGCCATGCTTGGTAGCGGTAAAAACACGGGCAGTAAAACTAATTTTACCTTTTATGCGAGAAAATCCCGTAGCGCACAAACCCCTCTACACACGTATGAGCCCCAAAAGGTAAGCAAAACGATTTATTTTAATTCAAGAAAACCCCAAAGGTTGCAGGACTGAACGCTAACTATTCGCCATGTTTACTTGCCGCGAGTGTGACCGGAAAAGGCTTTGGCGTCATCAAAATAAGTCAACAAATAAAACAGTGCTGCCCACCAGCGACCGCCGTTGGTAATAACAACCGTTAGAAGTAGCAACAGGCTTCTCTGACAGAAACGATGATCAGCCGCATGATATTTGGTCCACTGAACACTGACTAATTCATTATTAATCAAGTACAATTTTTGGCACGCTATTTGGGGTTTATTGAAAGGAGTTTTAATACATTTACTCGGTCGTTTCACCTCTATAAACCCTTAATAATAGGGTATACCCCATAGAAAAAGCATAAAAATCTCTTCTGTCTCGGGACATTAATTTATTTATTTTATTTTATTTAAAATTCGTCTAATGCTAGTTGTGTTGGATATTGTTCATAGATATTTCAACAGAATGCATCCTGATATGTTTCTACCCCACTCTTCCCCATATCATGTAGCACAAAGATTACAAATTCCCCCTCAAAAAATGCAGTGCTGTCCACAATTTGTCTCCACCGCAGGGTGTCTATGTTTGTGTCTATTCTGCAATTTCAAAACTAAGACTCAGAAATCAACCCACAGAAAGACATTACCTGAACAGACGCTGTACTATCTGACACAATCACAAATATTATTATTAAAGATATTAATGATCTTATGTACGTCGCTTTGGATAAAAGCGTTTGCTAAATGCAAATTGTAATTGTAATTGTAAAGATAATATTGTCAAGTCAAAAAAGTTTGATAATGGGTTTTTAAGACGTATGACTAAAATAACAATAGTATAAATGCTGTCAGAAAGGCAATCAATCCATTAGATAGATGATTCAGTGATGCAATCAAAGCCATATATGGTCTGGAAGGTTTGATTGTGTTCTTATCACAATATATTCTGTCCACTTTTACACCTTGACTTAGCATGTGTTTGTCCTCATCTGGATGAAATATCTGCTTATAGAAACAATATACAGCACATGTGGCCAAAAGCTCATGTCGGTAAACCAGCATGCATAAGCTAAGTAACTACTGATGGTACAGTAACTGTGTCAATAAATCTAGTATCATTACAAAATACAAAATCGTTTCATTTTGTCTTTAGTAGATTTTATTCCATTATTCCACAGAATGACAGAGATCAGAGAAGCATAGAGACACCTATGTTGATCCACACAGGATGAAAAATGAAATTCAGACAACCATTAACACTCTTCTGGCTCCCTCTGCTCTCTAGGAACACCCACTTATCTCACTCTGGTATACCTTTGAAACAACAAACTCATTCTTTTGCCCTTAAAGAAAAGAATAGAAAGAAAAGTTGAGTTTTGATAAGAACATTCATCAAAGAAAAGACTAGGTGAGGAAGTTGAATAACACGTTGTCAGCTGTCATGGCAGTCGTCATGGTTGAGCCATTAGTAGGGGATTGGTCCATAGAAGGCAGTGTAGGCTGCAATGATTCCAGAAGTGTCCATCATTTCATCACATGCCACGTTAAGCTCACACACCTCTCGGAGACTGAAGAGACACAGAGAGAGAGTGAGACGGAGAGTAAATCATCTGTGAGTTTGTTCAATTGATATCAAGTCAGGATGTGGCTGCGCTAAAAACACAAGTATGGAATTCATGCCTGTTTGTCAAATTTATTTGTAGCCCAAGATCACATCCAATGTCTTGAATGGCTTCACGGGCCCAAATCACAAGAATGGTTCCACACCCAACCCAAAATACTGGCCGGAAGACAGGGAAAAACTAACTTCCCAACTTCCCGTCCAGGTGTGAAATAGGAAAGGATGTGAAAGAATAAATCACATAGAAGAGATGTACAATATAACAAATACAACATTTAAAATGTAATACGCCTATGTTCAGTGATACCAATGGAAAACTAACCTTTCCAGCTGGGTTAGGGTCAACTCTCCAGCAGCTCTCTTCTGTCTCACCACATTGGAAGCCTGATCCTTCTCCACAAACGTATCTGCATGGCATGCAAATAATACACACACACAAAACAAATATTCGTTACTGATAGATTGTATACATAGAAAAGATTTTATCAGTACAAATCCTAACATCAGGCTAAGATGAAATAAAATGTCCATTCATGAAAGGTTAAAAGCTTGAAATGATTATAACCTGAGATGACGATGATGATTATGAACAATTATGAATTCATTCCTTTACACAGGCATCAGTTTCTATACAGCTTTGCCATGGTAGACATCATCATTTTTCATCTGTCTGTCATTTATTGATTTATCTTGATTTAATTTCCTTTTCTTACCCTGCTGAGCAGCGATGTCAGTGGCAAGATGGTAGACATCTGTAAAACACAACAAAAAAAAGTGAGTATTAGTGATGTTACTCCTCCACTGCACTCATCACACAGTACAGCACATGCAGCAAATTGAAGAAAACGTTCACTTTTATTGTGCCTTAATTTGGAATATTAAAATGCAGCTGTAAAAAGGTTTTTACAACATATAAACTGAATTTATATAATCAACGTCTTACCTGAGCACAGGCAGATCACTGCCAGGGAGCAGAGAACCAGGACAGACAATGTCTTCATCTTCTGCTGATATCTTCACTGTCTGGACTATCAGGCAACAACTGCTGCTTTTTGAAATTTCTCTCTTTGTCCCTTTCTCTGACACACACACATAAACAGAAATACATTCCGGCTTTATACATGCGGCCTCGCGATGACATTGTGTGTGATTGGTTAGGGAATCATGTATCACACACCCACCCATAAGCAGAGATACACAGTAAAAATTAAAGTTTTCAATAACTGAAGAGGAAAGAGGACACAGAGATTTTGTATGAATATGCTTACATAAATGCACATACACTCCATCTGTGCACACACAAAGGAGGAATTCACATTGACTGCTCCCAAAAGGTGACTATTTGTTTTACAGTAGAGGTGACAACCACACATGGAAGTGAACTTCACTGAGAAGCATTTTGCACTTTATTTATATCACTGTAGGCTGATAAAAAAATAAATAAATCATTACTTGTATCTATGTTTTAACTAGAGGCACTTTATGTATAAAGGAGGAGGTGATTAATGAAAAAAAATCAAATGTTTCTGACATATTAACACACTATGGTAGGGTATAGACTGATATAATATGATATTTAAAATATAGCAGCAGAGCACCAGTCCACATGTAGACATAGAAACCAAACCGTGAATTTTATTATATAGTGTTGATACTAAATATCATACTATATATATTATATATCATACTATATGTATATATTTTTGTTATTGTTGTTATTATTAGCTACAGGATGACTGGAATTTCCTTTGGGATTAATAAAGTATCTATCTATCTATCTATCTATCTATCTATCTATCTATCTATCTATCTATCTATCTATCTATCTATCTATCATCCATCCATTGCTCTCTCTCTCTCTCTCTCTTTCTCTCTGTATCTGTCGTCTGTCTGTCTCTCTCTCGCTCTCTTTTGCTCTCTCTCTCTCTCTCTCTCTTATCTATCTATCTATCTATCTATCTATCTATCTATCTATCTATCTATCTATCTAACTTGAATCAGAGCTGAGTAGATGTGCAGTACCAGTGGCATCCTGAGGGGGTCAGAGTTTTACCTTCCTGACATTCATACATACTGAACA